>JBBPMC010001407.1:0-11115 GCA_038090115.1 Strobilomyces echinocephalus | reverse complement strand
TACCACTTCGCCCTTTGAACACGTCCTCTCCCTGTCGGCACGAGACAGAGGCGCAGCATGGCTCCGAGATCAGAACGCACGTACCATCAAAACAATGCTAGGCGCCACACCCGAGCCATCTGAATCCGACTCTCGATCGGAGTCTATGTCCTGTTCGGAGGATCAGCATTCGGAGAACATCAATGGGGACCTTGCGCTGCAGCGGGATCCACGGGGAAAGTACTATTACTCCTACACAGGCGGGAGCGGGGGAAGCGCTTCCACCCACGATTCGGGATACGAAGATGGGCTCAGCGTCAAGGACGAGAACGAGCCGAGCTCGAGCTCGTCGTCGTTTGAGCGTGCGCGGCCTAACAGCATGCATCTCAACTGGCTTGCTTCGCAGAATAAAGTTCACGAGGAATACTTGCCCGGAAGCTCTACCATGTCTTCATCTACCTCCGAGGAAAATACGATCCCCTCCGACATTCCTCCGGACGTCCTGCAATTCTTACCACCTGTCGTTCCCCCGCCCGGTACGCTTACAACATGTTCTGAATGCGGGGTATTACTAGACGCCATTCGCTATGTATGCGCGATGTGTGGGGAAAAGGAACCTGTAGGCAGCACATTCGTCCCGAGCGAATCGAACCTTGATATCAGCAAGGGGAAGGAGAGGGATTCTGACATCATGCATTCCTACCCGAGCTCTCGACATCCATTTTCCCCGTCCCCATCAGGATCGGACTTGACGCTGTACAGTGGCCGAAGCAATCATCACAAGGGAAAGCCCCTTCCTTCTCCCCCTTCCTCGAGCCCGACGTCGTACCACTCCCGCAGACCCGGTCTGCTGTCCGAGCTGGAGAATGTTGGCTACGAGCTTTGCTCCGGATGCATAGAAGCTGCGGGGATTTACCACGCACTTCGTGCGAGTACTAATCGAGTTGCCAGTATCGGTCTAGAGCCTACGTCGCCTGAGCGTGCGATGTCATTATGGCTCCGTTCTGCGCCCCGGCACAAAGGGCAGCTTCGCCATGCTTATTTCGAGAAGGTATGGGGGCCCCAAGGTTGGGACGATGTCGGTGCGCATTGAGTTTCCATCTCTAGAACGTCCATTGGTGATAGTTGGATTCAATTCCAGAACAAGAAGACATGCTGACGTGTAAATGCTCGACTTGCAACACCTCCATTACAGGGAAACGCTACAAGTGCGCATCCTGCAAGAAGTTCAATCTTTGTCGCGCCTGCTACAGGTTCGTCATCTTACCTCTAATCTTGATTGTCCACTCAGGTCGTGTATGTCCAGTCAAGTCCATGACATACATCCCGCCCACGCTTTCCTGCTCGTTATGGAGAGGTTTGTGAGATCGAGGTGTGACCCTGAATACCTATCCACGATACCAGCGATGCAAGACACCAACGATGAACCATGTGCGTACTCTGCGCCTTCAGGTTCTCATCTGACATATCATTCCATAGCCATGAAACACCCTGGCGTGAAGTGCGCGCAGTATGTACCTGTCTTGATATATCTTTGTGATTGTTGACCTTTTTCTACGCCCTAGTTGCCTCCAGGATATATTGGGCGCGCGCTTCCACTGTGCAATCTGTGATTCTGTTGATATCTGCTCTAACTGCGAATCAGCAGGACTCCCAGGCAATCTAGATTCGTCCGACGGAGGGCACTTGTCTTCACATATTATGATCAAGGTATGCATGCACCACAATCCGTTCTCCGAGGCCAATCAATCATCTGATTTTCATTAGATACCGTACCCCCTCGAAACTCATGAAGTTCGGACTGCTTCGCGGCGCGCCTACCATCTCTGGACTGGCCGGGATGCCGCGCATGTTCTCACCGCTGGCCACTCCAAACCTTCTTCGGTCTATTCTGCTTACGCGCAGACTGTTGTAGGCTCTCGCATGCAGCTCGCGACACAAGACGATCCACCAGAGGATCATCGAATAATTTGCGATGGATGCCACGAGGTGCGTGTGCTAACCGGGACAGTCGAATCCACCAGCGAACGACCTCTTGACAGATCATTTTCGGAACAAGGTATCAATGTGCGACGTGCCCCTCGTCGCCTGTTGCATTCAGCTTGGTTCGTGTCTCCTCGGACGAAATATATCCCTACCTAACCAGTGCGAACTAGTGCGCATCTTGCGAAGAGCGCTCATATATGTTACACGATCCCATGCATGCATTCTTCAAACTTCTTCGGCCAGTCCAACGCCCACTCCAGTCCCCGTCTGGGTTTTTGCCCAAGTTGTATGTCTCTTTTTTTCGTGCGGATCGCAAAGTCTGAGTCTCTGTCATAGATACAAAGTGCCCGCTGGGCCCGTGGGCGGCCTTCCTCCTCACACCAACCCCAAAGGTCTGCGGGGACGTCTCTTGGGAACCATCTCGTCTTGTCTTACCCTCTACATACAGAATATCTGTCCTTCCTGCTGCATTCGACAGCCCTCTGCGACCGCTGCCTGGAGCGCATTCACGGTGCCTGGTACCGATGCGCATACTGCGCGAAGGATTTGTGTTCAGTCTGCGAGGCTTTGGACACGCATGATCTGACACACTTGTTTGTGGTTTTTAAGGCGCCGGTAAGATCCACGCCGAGTCGTTTGCAGCGCAGTGTTCTGACGGTCGAGTTCATAGATTGATATGCCGCAATTCCGGTAACGTGACACCGAGCTACTCACACCGAAGTTATACTAACATCTACACCAGACAGTTCGCAAACCTGGACAACCCTGAACCTATCATTCCCTTCCCCGTATACTGGCGAAATGGTTAGACACGAACGGAATATATACCCAATACAACGTAGTACTGGTGTAATAACACCATATTTCACGACCTTTGAACCTGTGCGAAGCGCGAGATTTGATCCGGGGCATGCTGTGAGCCTAGCTATGACTTTTTGAACCCTGTATCAATGTCAGTGAATGCATCCATGCTCAGCCAGAGAACGGACCCAGTCGTCTTCTCTCATAGAACAAGTCCGTCCTGCTAGCACCCAGATTCACGATCTTTGGACATCCGTCGCGGTCCTTTTCGAGTCTGGTGCACTCTGCGCAGTAATACGCGTCCGAGATACCTAGATGGCACAGACCGTGAGCGCACAATCAGGTAAAGGCAACAGAGAGATGCTACCTGGAGAACCACAGATGATGCATCTTCCACCATAAGTCCCAAAGTTGCACTCGTCACATATACGAACAAGGGTCTCTGGGCGAACATACGAATCGCAGACGGGACTGCGATGAGTTAGCAAAGGCGTCGGGGATCAGAGAGAACGCTGACCATTTACCGTCGCACTTTTCACACAAACGTCCAATGGCTGGGAGAGTGAGTCAGTCAGTGGAAGTGGGAGCTGAAACGGGACGGCTCACCGATTCCAGGCTGACGCCTGCACATGATCAGATCTGTGTGCCCGTGAGACGAGGGGGACGGTGGCGACGAGGGGAGTGCTCACCGGGATGGTGTTTCGACATGGCTGTATGCGGTCAAGACACCTGGGCTGACCAAACGGAGTTGTTATGGGTGTGTGGCTGTGCTTCGAGGCACAGAAGGGGAGCAGATACATATAGAGAAGTGTGGCCTCGCCACTGCACCGTTCCCCATGATCTCCTTCCCTGCCTCCAGCTGGCAGTCCTCTCTCATACACAAGACGACGTCCAGGCGACCCAATGATGCCCACGGCCGCATCGTGTCCACCATCACCCCCCGTCTGTACCTTTCAGATCTCCATTCCGCCAGAGCAGAGGGCAACATCGAGCGACTCGGCATCACGCACGTCGTCTCCGCAGTCGAGGTAGACCTGCGCAAGGATTTCGGAGACAGGGTGACCGTCATGCACGTCCCGATCCGCGATGAGGTCAACGCCGACATCGCCAAGTGGTTCGAAGCGGTCATCAAGTTCATCAACGACGCGCTGGAATCAGACGAGCACAACAAAGTCCTCGTGAGTGGAACACGCTCACCTCCGGGCGTCGTGCGTCGATGCGATGATGCGCGCACAGGTTCATTGTCTTCAAGGCATCTCCAGATCCGCGACGCTCGTGTGTGCGTATTTGGTGGCCACGACGCCGATGCGGTCCAGAGAAGCGATCCTGCACGTGCAAACGAAACGGGGCATCGTCGCGCCCAATATAGGTTTCAGGCGTCAGCTGGCGAACTGGGAGCGCCAGTTTGACGACGCCAAGGCGCGAGCAGCTGAAGAGCGCCGAAGGAGGACCAGGACCATTAGCGTCTGGGGTGAGGCCCTGTCCAGATGGATAGGCATCGCGAAACCGACGGGTACTTCCAAGATTCAGACGCGCGCAAAACATAGTGCTCAGCGACATCGATTACCACCGGGCACGGAGTCGTGATGATAATTCGCGTAAATTCCCTTTATTTATGGTGTCCGGACGTCCTGTGGACGTAGTATGTATGTATGGTAGACACATACCTAGGCTCTAGTAGTTGTACCGTAACGGTATGTAGTAGTCGGGAAACTCGCGTTACTTACATAATAACCCGCTCCGTTGACGACGAGACCGACGGACCAGCACGACATACTACATACTCAGACCGCTACCACTCGGATGGACATTCACTGAAAGAAACTCCCAGATCAGCCTCGACAAGACGTACAGAAATATTGACATAGAACGGGTAGCGTGGCAACACACACCGCCGCCGATCTCTTACAGAACTGTCACTGCTAATTCACGAGTCGCTCTCTCGCCGCTGCCACACAACTCATACCACCTCCTACACGGGTCGCAGTCGTTCCGTCGTCAGCCTAATATGCACTCCAGATATCCTTCCAGCTCGCCTCGCAAATCATCCCTCCGCCACACTTCCGGATCCTCCAACTCGACCCTCGCCCATTCTGCCCCTCTGTCCACGCTCGATCAGAGCATTGCCGTCCCTTCCGGTACACATTCATTGGCCCATGAACTCGCCGTCGCGTTGATGCCCGACCCCGCCGGTGGCGCGTCCAGGTTACTAGCAGAAGAATTCGGCATCGAATACGACGAAGGGGCAGAAGGCATCGACGACGACCCGCTCGCCGTGCATGGCAACGGTGACGTCCACGGCGACGACGACGCTCACAATGTCGCCCTCCTCGACGGCGGTGCCAGTCTAGCTGACGAGCTCGGCGACAGCACCCCAGGCGGGAGCAGTCTCGCAGCAGAACTCGGCAGCGTCGCGGACGACGACCTGCACGATGGTGGCACGTGCGACCACAGCGAGGCCGGCAGCGGCAGCGACGACTCGGACGAGGACGCAGTCCGCCGCGTCGCCCTCGCACAGGACGCCATGGAGGTCCTCGCACAGAACCTTGCCTCGACGGACAGGTTCCTCGCCCACCTCCGCACCATCGACACCACTTCCACCCTGGAGAACGTCACGACGGAGATGATCAGCGGGGTCAACGATGCCGTGCGCGATCGCGAGGGCCAGGTGCGCGAGCTCGTCTTGCACGATCGCGACTTGAAGCGCATCGCCACAGAGGTGGGAGGCATGGACGTCCTGGGTGATCTAGACCCCCTCGAGGAGTCGCTCTCCGAGGACGAGCCGGAACGACAGCCTCGTGAGGCTTTCAAGCTTGATTCGGTCGCCGAAGAGGAAGAGATCGCAGAAGGGGACCCGCTGTACGCCACCTCGTTGCCCTCGTCTCCACAAAAACCTTTCTTCGCGCCCACATCCGCCTCCCCGTCTTCCACGTTGCTGGCCACGTCCGCACCTCTGAGCAAGACGTCTCAGCAGCCCCAGTCGTCGATATCCACGCTCAACATCGCCCTCCCGTCGATGACCCACATGCGATCTCATACGGCGTCCTTTCTTGCGTCGCTCACCATTATCTCTGAGCAGTCTCAGGTGGATAGCGCAGCTACCGCCGATGCGGGACGCAAGATTCGTTCTGTAAAAAATCAGCTAGCCAAGTGGAAGATAGAGACAGAAGGTGCGGAGAGGAGTCGGATGAAGATCGAAAAGTGGGAGGCAGAGAGCATCGGGCGGAGGGATGGGCGAGTGGTTGTAGATGAGCACCTGAGGGCGTTCGAAAAGGCCATTGTAGAAGCAGGGACGAAGACGCAAGCCATAATGGCGCGATGAAGGTGCCCCAAAAAAACGGACCACCCAACCTCTTGGGTGTATGTATCTGACTGTGATTTTATCCCACATGGCTACTAGTACCCCACAGACTAGCAGGTATACCAGTGCGTCTATTCTTCTCGTTTTGTAGACTATACTAGTTGCAGGTATTGTAAGCCACTCCAGAGAAATGTGAGACTGGGTACATATGTTTCGAAACGGCGAGGTAGGTTGATCATGAAGGACAGCGTTTCGCCTTCTATCGCCTACCCAGCCCACTCAACTCCCATGCCATCTTTCTCTGAACAAACGGAATGCGTCCGAGCACCCACATCGCCCACACACGCACCGTCTCAGAGTCGACCGGGAACCACCAAGCCACCCTCTCCTGGTACTTCATGCCTTCGACCTTCATAATGCGCTTCGTGAGCTTGATCACCTCGAGCGCGCGCGCGTGCCGCGTCGCCGCGAACTCGCGCAGGACCGCGTCCGCTTCAGCGAGCGGCCCACTCTCGGTCGCTCGGGCGTGCCTCGTCAGCGCCTCCCCAAGGAAGATGCCGTCCCGCATCCCGAGGTTCATGCCCTGCCCGCCAGCGGGTGAATGAATGTGCGCAGCGTCACCGATCAGGACGACGATGCCACCGAGTCTGGAGAACGTCGTGTCGGCGATGGACGCGCGGTTTCGGAAACGCGACGACCAGACGACGTCCTTGATGCACGTCGGCTTGTGGTTCGGGTTCACGGCTGGGTCCGACGAGAAGCGGTACGGCGCGAACCGGTCGACGAAATGTTGCAGGTATTCCTTGGATGCTGCGTGCGGGATCTCGCCTTCTTCCAGAGGCACCCCGCACGCGATGCGGTATATTCTTTCAGAAATGACCTTGCCCTCAGTAGCGAGAGATTCGTTCAAAGAAAATGGTAGGGGGAAGCAGAGGAAGAGGCTCTTCGGGCATAGTGTGACGTCAGACGAGGTGTCGTTTTCGTCTATGTTGTCGAAAGTAACGTCGGCGAGAACCATTTGAGCCATGGTATTGTCTTTTTCTTCCTCGGCGATTGTCGAATCAGAGAAACCTATTCCAGCCGTGGTGCGAACCTATGCATCGTCAGGCGATATCGGGATCAGAAAATGCCAAGCGAGCTCACCACAGAGCGTGCACCATCGGCGCCGATCACATACTTTGTCGTGATCACCCTGCCATCCTCAAAGATGACGTCGCTAAGGTGTGCGTTCTCCACGTTGGACTTGATCCCAACCACTTTCAGAGGTCGATGGATGATGACGCCGGAGTTGGCCAGTTTGTTCTCGAGCGTACGTTCTGTGACACTCTGAGGGATGATGAGACTGTATGGGTGTCGCGTGTATGCTTTGAGACTCCCGATATGGGGACGGAGGAGCCTGGCAGAACGAGTTCCGAGGTTGAAGTCGGTAGACTTGATTCCCTGCGACGCGATGTCGTCCCCGCAGCCGACCGTGTCCAGTTCCTAGCGCGATAGAGAGATATCAGTCTGACGCGAAGAAACCAAACAAAGAAGCGACCTACCTCGAGAGTCGCAGGATGGATTACGCAGGCTCTGGAGGTGTTCTGCCCCTGGGGTAGGGCGTCGACGATGACGAAGTCATGGAAGCCGCGATGAAGGAGAGATAGCGCGGTTGCGAGTCCTGCTGGACCAGCACCGACGATGAGGACGGTAGCGCTATCTGGAAGAGACATGGTTGAAGACGATGTATACGGATGAGGATGCTGAGGACGCAGCCAAGGCCGTATCCCCTTTTATGCGCTCTCGTAGCAGACCCAGTCATCGAAGGTAGCCTGCAGGGACTTGCAAAGGGCCGCTCCGGACGCGCCCGATCACCAGTCCACCGCCTGATGCATGACGGTCGAAGGACGGCATCCAAACACCGAAGGTAGCGTCCAAGTTTTGACAAGTGTTGCTCCGACTCTGACTCGTGAGAAGTCTCAACAGCACTGCCAATGCCAATTGTGTATTTGCTTCGCCTCGAGCGGAATCAGCGGATCAACGAGGCTCCCGGCGTTGACTTGCGCGCCCGAGGTCATCACACGGCGAGTCGGGGAGTCACGATGGCGTGTTCTTGCGGCAGGCCCATTGACAATATGGATGTCGTACTAGCCGGTCGCATCGCCCGGACACGTAGTAGGTGACCAAGGCACATGACACCCAATGACTACAATGATGCGGGGCACTCATCATGATCCTGCTGCGTCGGACGACGGCCCGACCGGTCACCCAGTTCTTCAAGTTCGTCGTGACTATGTAAGCCCACTGGCATACCCGTCACGTGCACCGTACTATATCTCCGCCGCGCCTCATAGAGTTCAGTAGTCGCTCCTTGTACCCGTACGTCGTCGCCCCAACAGAGCTCGGTCCAGTTCGCTCGTGTCCGCTCGCCCAGTGTTCCCGCCGTAGGCCACGGCAGGCTTCCAGACTATTTTTTCCGAGTTCGTTCGAATGGGCTCAGCACTCGCCAAAAATCTACGTCGCACCGCGTTCTGGCGTTGGGTGCACATGTCTTCCGCATCGTTAGGTAAACCTCCGATACTTACCAGTGCACGCATGAGAGTCCGAACCAGCCGAGATTCTTGAGCACGGAGAAACAGAACCTTTGGTTCGGAAATGGGATCGACAGGCTGTGTCCCTTGAGTTGGGCCTTCCGAGTACCCATGTCTTTCCTGAGCGTCCTGCTTTGATCAAGGTCCGATGATCGATCCTAAGTTCGTATCTGTTGATTCGGAATTTCGCCTCCCTCGTCATGCACATGAGTCGATACACTCGAAGACTTTAGTGACAGGCTCCCAGTTTACGTAGTAAAACACCAAGCTTCCATGCACAGCTAGGGAAGGAGAAACAATAGGGAATATTACTTATGATAAGCTCTATACACAAGTTGAAACTACTAAGGATATCATTTACTAAATGAAAAACAAACGCCCAGAGGCTCTCACCCTCTATCGCCTACCCAACCCGCTCAACTCCCATGCCATCTTCCTCTGAACGTACGGGACTTGTCCGAGAGCCCATATGCCCCACGCGCGCACTGTCGCAGAGTCGACCGGGAACCACCATGAAACCCTTTGCTGGTACTTCATGCCCGTCACCGACAGAATCTCTTTGGTGAACTTGATCACCTCGAGCGCGCGCGCGTGCCGCGTCGCCGCGAAACCGCGCAGCATCGCGTCCGCCTCTTCGGAGGGTCCCATCTCGGTGGCGCGGACGTGCTTCGTCAGTGCCTCGCCAAGAAAGACGCCGTCCCGAAGGCCGAGGTTCATGCCCTGCCCGCCGGCAGGAGAATGAATGTGAGCAGCGTCGCCGATGAGAAGGACGATGCCGCCGTCGTCGGACTCTCTAGCACCACCGAGACGGGCAAAGGCCGTGTCGGCGATGGAGGCGCGGTTGCGGAAACGCGACGACCAGACGACGTCCTTGATGCATGTCGGCTCGCGGTTCGGGTTCACGGCGGAGTCCGACGAGAGACGATACGGTGCGAATCGGTCGACCAGACTTTGGAGGTATTCCTTGGAGGGCGCGTGCGGAATCTCGCCCTGATCCAAGGGGACACCGCTCGCGATGCGGTAAATCTTGTCAGAAACGACCTTCCCCTCAGCGGCGAGACACTCGTTCAAGGACGATGGGAGGGGGAAGCAAAGGAAGAGGCTCTTTGAGGAGAGCGTGATGCCAGACATGATGTCATCTGTGTTTGTGGTGTCGAACGTAACGTCGGCAATTGCCATCTGGGTTAGATTGTTCTCGTCTTCTCCCTCGACAAGCATCGGATCGGAAAAACCTATGCCAGCCGCGGTGCGGACCTGTAGGTCGTGAGGCGACGCCCGACGATAGGAAACGCTGAAAGAACTCACCACCGAACGCGCACCGTCTGCGCCGATCACATACTTTGCTGTGACCACCCTGGCATCTTCAAAGGTGACGTCAGTGAGGTGTGGGTTTTCCGCGTTGCGCTTCAGCCCGACCACCTTCAGAGGCCGATGGATGGTGACGCCGGAACCGGCCAGTTTCCTCTCGAGCGTACGTTCCGTGACGCTCTGAGGGATGACGAGAACGTACGGGCGGCGAGTGTGTGATTTAAGACTGTCGATGTGGGCCCCGATGAGCTTGGCAGAACGACTGCCGACAACGAACGTCGTAGATTTGGTGCCATGGGGCACGACGTCGTCCGCGCAGGCGATCGTGTCCAATGCCTGAGCGATGAAGGCGTGAGTTGCCGCGAAGAAAAAGGGGAAGGAAGACGAGTACCTCGAGAGTGGCAGCATGGATGATGCCAGCTCTAGAGGTGTTTTGCCCCTGAGCTAGGGCGTCGACGATGACAAAGTCATGGAAGCCGTGGTGGATCAAAGAGAGTGCGGCGGCAAGCCCTGCTGGACCAGCACCGACGATGAGGACTGTGATTCTATCAGGAAGAGACATGTTACAGACGATGAGAGTGAATGAGTGAGGACGCAGCCAGGGCCACACGGCCTTTTACGCATTCTCGCAGGCCCAATCGTAGTAATTGAGGCAGCAGGAACCTGTAGAGTGCCGTCCTGAACGCGCCCGGTCGAAGGATGCGGCCACCGACGCGAAATAGACTAGATGACACATGAGAATAACGCTAGCTGTGCGATTTACGGATTTGTTCAGTCATCGCGTCTGACGAAGGTCCGATCACGCAGATGGCCCAGTCGCAGAACATGTCCATGACGGACGCCCTCACAGCGCCGCTGACGTCCTTCACGACCCTCTCCACGACCCTACTCCAGTCCCTGTCTTCCCCACACCCGCATGGCAGGCCCAGCGTCGCACCACCGACCCTGTCCACGTTCTTCACCGCCGAAGGGTCTCTCGCAAGCGCGCTAGCAGACACGGCCGCCCACCAGCGACGACAGCAGCGGATCGAAGAGCTCATCGCCGAGATCGGCGCATTGCAAGACAAATGGCGCTGGGTGGTCGAGCGCGTCGAGGAGGGAAAACGCGAACTCGACGCCGTGGTCAAGGAGGGCGAAGAGCGCATAGAGGGGATACGCCAGGCGAAGCAA
>JBBPMC010001406.1:0-11139 GCA_038090115.1 Strobilomyces echinocephalus | reverse complement strand
CTGTCCTTATTGATATGTATAGTTGTTGTGCTCCAGTAGTATAGAACTTGAGAGTCCGATGTAAGAGCTCTTTAGTCTCTTACATCGGACTCCAGGTATGTCCCTACTGCCTTGTAGCACTTAATTCGAGTCTCTTACATCGGACTCCAGCTGCCTTGATTCAGCTGTCTAACAGTCTCTGTTGACTTGTTCAACCCTCAGAGTAATAAACTGGCTGGTAAAAAGCAGTCAGTAGATTCAATCGTGATGGCCTTGCTTAACCTTCCACCAAGTCTTTGCTACAAAGCAGAAAACCTTTATGTAGTAGGTGTCATCCTCTTGTTAACTTCTTCCTGCCCATCTGGCAGAAAGGTACATGGTTTACATGCTGTTTATTATGCTTCATCATTGCAGTTACAGTGAACAACTTACCTGCAGCCCAGAATGTCATGGGCTTCACAGGACCAACCACTCTTCATCTTTGCAACCTGTGCTGGTTACAAAAATCAGAGATTAGTAACTTCAAGCCCAAGACTTGGAGAACACACACACTCAGTGAGTATCTCAATGCAGTGAAGTGCTGGCAGGATGTAGAGTCGCAAAAAGCACAAAATAAAATATTCAATGAGACTGGGGTGCAGTGGTCAAAACTACTTCACCTTCCTTACTGGGAGCCTGTTGATATAAAGGAAATCCAACAGGCTAGGATGAATTCATTGTGGAGATCAAGAAGTGCAGCTAGTGTTTTAAAGTCTGGTCTAATACAGTTTTTTGCTTCAAAATTATGCAACCAGACTGTAATCAGTTCAAATAAAGTCAAGGAATATGGCAACTGGCAACTGGACTAAAAAAAACCAGTCCAAATAACCTATATATGGCAACTAGACTAATTGCAACCAGTTTCTGACCAGTTTTCCAAGCTTTAACCACTTAGATGTTGATGAACCAACCAGGATTCATGTAAATTGGATCACAGATCATTGAAATATGATTGTTTTTGCATCACATATCAGATATATGTACATTCTGTAAAACATCATTTATAAGGACATGGACAAAATAAATTCTGACAAATCTGGAAAAATCTGGAAAAAAAAGAAGGCCTCCCTAACATGGTAGTGTGGCTGTACACTGGTTGCAACCAGTTAAAACCAGTCCTTCATGATATTCAAATTGATGGCAACTATAACTGCAATCCAGTTGCACAACCAGTCCAGTTCAGTTGCCAGTCTTTTTTGACCAGTTGTGGACTGGACTTTGAAACACTAAGTGCAGCCATAATATGATGCATGCAATTATCCATAGTGACCTTGCTAACTCCTGCCCTCTGATATCTTGTGTCCTAGCTGTGTTGCCATAGTATTCAATACAATTAAGAAAAATTATGAGTTGGATTGATATAAGTAATTGCTGATTATGTGAATGGTTGCAAAAAAATGAGATTGCCACTGATCTTGTTTAGGATGCCATCAAATATCACAAGGAGGATGTGGACTTTTCTTTGCAAGCAGCAAGGGTGATAGGTGGTATCATGAGTAGACAAAGCTATGGGGTACAGTGAATGCCTTCGGCTGACTTTTCCAGGATGCACATAAGCTTGATTAAATGATGTAGGTGAGTGATTTGCTGAAAAAGGTCATCTGGCTAATCAATTGAATCCTTTGAAATATCAGTCCAATCGACAGAATTGAGGCTGAATATACTTATTCCATTGAGTGAGCTTTCACTGTTGGTGGATATACTCTGCTCCACTGCAACATTGATATCCATGGAGTCATCATCCAAGCTGACTAGATACTTATTTTGTTTCTGTGCTAGTAAAATGCTCAGAGCATGTTGCCAAGGGTCTGCAACATCTCCTTTCAAATGGTCCTTGGATGCATGGTGAACAGGTGGACAGGAAGATTATCACTCATTGATCAAAGATATAACATTTTATTTATATTTTTTGGTACAGTATTTACCTTGACTATGAGAAGACCTATATAAAAGAAACATTCCTATCATGGAGTTCCAGCAGGTATTTTTAGGCTAAGAAGGTTGTAATGAATTTGAAATTTGTATATTGTAACTTAGGGCAGTTTTGAGAGCAAGACTGGTGCATGCTGGACAGTCACATACAGTTAGGGAAACAGGTATAGAGTTGACCATTAATGAGATTAATGGTAAATGAAGGGTCATCAGGTTCACCAGCAAGCATGCAAGACCAAGGAATTCATTTGCATGTTAATTTCCTACAAGATAGGCCAATGAAGAAGGAGACTGAGGCAGTGAAATTGTGAAACAGGAGGTTGAACAGAGAAAGAATAAGATTTGAGTATATTTGTTTTAATGCTTGAGTAGGTAACTTGTAGTAGATGTATGACAAATGTGAAGTAGACAAACACTTGGAAGATGTTATGTAGTATATAGCTGAGATTTTTAAGTGTGGTTTCTGAATCAAATGACTCTGCTGTTAAAGTAGCACCCATTTGTTAGGGGATAGTCATTGCTGCTTGCTTCTCCCTGTACATATATAAGAGCTGTCAAGCAAGTTCTTTTGTAATCATGATTTGCAAGGGTATGAAACTAGATCTACATTCAAGATATTGTTGACCTTGTGACCCAAGGAGTCCAGAAGGAGATATAAGAAAGCAAACACTTTCATTATGGATCATATCTCACTAGATCCTAATTATTCTGTATAGCTCACTTCTTACTCACCTGTAAACTACTTCCACCAGCTGATGTAATAGATCTCCTTCCCTTATGCTCACCTTATTTCTGGCTAATGATTCTACACTTACATTATTGTTTGACTTCTTGCTTATCCATTTTGGTATAAAAGGACCCCACAAAGTGGCCTTACTTGGCTTATTTTGTTTGTCAATACTTCCTACCACCTCTATAGACTTGTTGCCTCTTTAACAACCTACTTTCCCTCCTTCTCTTAATGACAAGCAATTGAAGTATCTTCTAGATATGGGAACCAGCAATGCATTCCTTTAACTTTTTCAGTGTACTTGCCTAATAATTTTTATTGCTGCAAGATATTATGTGTTCCAGTGCCCACTACACATCATAGGATGGATCAATGGCAGAGAGGTAAGCTAGGATGGTAATTATTGAGAATATTATATAACATATGTTGAATTGTGAAGGAAGCCTTGTGTCATATACCGTATTCCAAGTACACTCCGCCACGTTCCGACACACTCCGCCACCAAGAACTCCTAGATATCCTCACTCCGCAACTCAGTCCACTTCGAGTCTCCCCTGTCCTCCCCTCTGTTGTCCTCTCCACAAATCCAGGACTAACATCGTGAGCAGCAAGGGCACAGCGCTCCGCTTGAGTCGCTGAAGCCGAAGTCCCAAACCCATCTGACCTCATAGCTCCGATGTTTCGAAGCTATAGCGGAGTGAGCGGACCCAGTTCTAACACCTTGTAGCTCTGCAACTAAACATGCCATGATATAATCTAGCACTTCAATATTTATGGTGTAATTTATGAGAAGGTAATCTATTTTATAATGATTTCTGACCTCTTACTGGAAATAAGTGGATTGTTGTTGCATACAGGCCAGTTAATAAAGCAAATAATATCTGAAATGCAAGGTAAATCATTATGTAGCAAATCCAAGGAATAGCATGAGGAGGTCTATAACCTCTTGAATTAAAACCTTCATATTTCACATATGCAAATAATTAAGAGTCCTTGCTGATGAGTTCAATCCAATAAGAACTAATGGGCACAAGCTTTTTCAAATGCACTTGGTGCTTGACCTCATCCATTCAAATACCTGAGGCCAAGTTTAAAAACAAAGATTTGAGATATTGGATATAGAGGAAACAAATTTCATCCCCAGATTTGAATGAAGGTGATTCTTCACTTCTTCCAGTATATAAACCTGAAGTCCACTGTGAGCAACCCAGGAGGAGACACAGTGGACTTGCAGGCTATGAGTATGCTTCAGATCAATAATGACAAAAACATAGTCCAGAGTTCAGCTTCCAGTCTAGTCCAAGAAAAAGGTGAAATCACAGAATTCAACACTCATGCTTTATTACTTTGTAGAAGGTCTATTTCCAGTAGGAAGCTGGAATGTGCTTTGTTGCCTATGACAAGTTTTTTAGCATCCAGAAGCATCCTTGACTGCTCTGACTGATTGAGTGGAGGATGCCATGTTGAGGATTAATGGCTATGATTCATGCTTTTGGACTGGACTACTTCCATTCCACTTCCCCCCTTGCACTTCTCACCAATCTTGACAAGAATTAGGGCAAGGCTGTGTTCTACACAGAGGAAATCAACTGCTGACCTTGTTCTAATGACTCTAGTCTGCTTCCCAACAACTCTGTTATAACTACCACTGCTGGGACCTGCAAATGTGACTCTAATGTGTGTTAATGATTACTTGAGAGATCCACTTTTACTTCAAGATATATTCAAGGCTTTCACTAACTCAAAACAAGTCTCAGCACAAGATCAAGGTTTTGTGTGATGACAAGAGAGGGGAGTGCATAAGCAATGCTAAAACATTTTGATTTCACCACCCAGTGTGCCATTGTATGCCAGCATACTGTCATGGCTCACACTTAGGCTTCTTGATGAATATATCACTGTGATACTGAATGAGTCGAGCTTTTAGCTAGCCTTGAGGTATTAGCTGTGTTTCTGCATGTCTGGAACAGATATCCCACTGCTGCAGTGGACAATGCCACACTATAACAGCTGTAGTGAACCACATGTGTCCTACCTCCAGATTTCAGGCTGTATTGCCTATGTGCATGTGCAGAAGGACGAGTGTCCTGGGTTCGGGTCCCACTTCAAGAAATGTGTCTTTATAGGCTATCATGGAAATTCTACCCAGCACAATTGGTGGATAATGTGGATGATAATAATGAAAAGCCGCTTTTGCTTTCTCAATTGCCAGCAACCCCTCCCCAAGTCAATTTGACATGTTTGTTGTTCATGGCCTAGCAAGATTGCTTACATGAGCCAGCAATAAAGATGTATTCATATATAATCATAGGTTCCTATCAGCATGTATTGTGTAAATGAGCTGCCTAGGAGAGCTTTCACATCAGAATCCTTGCAGGCACAAGACCTAAGGAAAGAGTCCAGATGCCATTCAGCTTCTGTGCATTCAGCTTCTTCAAGGCAGCCTGTTGCCATTGAGATGCATTTTCTCAATGCATGGCATTGCTGTAGGAGTAGGGTCCCGCAGGGTTTCATGGTGATTTATGTGCCCTATATTAACATTGACTGAATGTTAGGGTGGCATTATAGTTCCTGAAAGCAGGGGACATTGCAAGTTTAATGAAGATCTGATGATAGGAGGTGATCTACTTCCAATGAAAAAAGGAAAGAATGCTGTTATTAGCTCAAAATAGAGCCCTGTATATATATACAAAGAGTGACTATATACTCGACTATTCTAGGAAACTTGCTATGCATGTACTTGATTGAGTAATACCAAGCAATTGTCGACTGATGCTTTAAATATCTGCTTTGTAATCATGTACTGTGTAATTACTTATTCATGTAATTTGTCAAACATAATGATAATGTATAGAAGAATAGAAGCATGCATAGGTTTTTGGCCATGGTAAGAAGTATGCAAACACAAGATGAAACAATTGATGATGATATAAAGATCAGAGAATAAGGCTATGGCTATTGATCCTGTAATATGATGGAGGATAAGATTAGATAGCAAAGAAAAGAAAGATATTGAAGTTTGTATACAAGTTGTCTATAAGTCCTTGAGATGTGGTCTGATAGATTGGAATCACTCTAGTGGAATGCTAGTCTAAGATTACACATCTTAGCATCATGAACTCTTGCATGTCCTTAGTAAGGAATGAATATATTGAATATTGGATAGAAATTTATAGAGTATTCCATTTGGATTGGGATATATAGAGATATAAGATGGTTTATTTCATTACAAAAAAGTGTTCAAGATGATGAAAGCAAAAGCTGGGCACTTAGCCACCATTGGATCAACTCAGGACAACTCTGGAGTCCACTGTGAGCAACCAAGGGGGAGACACAGTGGACTTGCAGGCTATGAGTGCACTTCAAGTAAATAATGACAAATACAACAAGGTCCAGGGTTTGACTCGCAGTCTGGCCCACATTTTTAGTAGTCCAAGAAAGAGGCAAAATCACAGAATTCAATACATTATGCAACCAAGCACTTTACATCCAAGAAAACTGGCCTTTTAGTATTTACATCCATGCTTAGTAGCAGGTGGTTTCTGATAATGAATGCTCTTCTTTTTTCTAACTGTTAGTCAAGGCTTGGCATTTCCAGTCACAGGCACCACTGCCAACGTTTGTGTCTATAGCCACATTAATGTTATTATTCTCAGAAACTGTTCCTCTCTCTACTATTTTAATAATTATCAAGTTGTGTGCCTGGTGATTGCTCACTATGGCGGACCTGTGTGTCAGCATTAAGGCACACTTGTGCCTGGTGTGTGCTTCAGCCACATTGTGGCTTATGTTGTTGTTATATATAGTTGTTGTGGTCTCTTAGTATAGAGCCTGTGAGTCCAATGTCTTTTTCTTCAGCCTCTGACATTGGACTCCAGATATGTCCTCAGTGCACTGTAGCACTCTAATATAGTCCCTGACATCAGACTCCAGCTGCTCTGCTCTGTTCAGTTGTTTAATACATCACTGTGAGCTGCTCTTTCTCAAGCTAGATCTAGACTCTAATAGCCACCTTCCTTACCTATATCACTCTTCATGTGCTTGCCTTCCTTAATGTGCTTTTCTCTCCCATGAGTTGTTCTTCTTCAATTTTTTTCTTCAATGCCAATACTCTTGCCAGTGAGGTTAGCAAGGTATTCCTGTTAATAATATTTGTCAAGCTGCCCAAGCAAGTATTGTATGTATGATGATTTACTGTTTACAAAATCTAATGTTTAGTAAAGAAGATAGAATAGCATTCCATTTAAAGGGAATGTCTCTTGACATACCTAGGATGTCTATTCTGATTAGGATGATCACCAATCTATATAGAAGGTTTTTTTGGCATGTATATGAATTACAGACTTAACTTGCTCATTTGTTGAATTCGGTGATTTCACCCCTTTCTTGGACTACTAAAATCTGGGCCAGACTGGAAGTCGAACCCTGGACCTTGTTGTATTTGTCATTATTTACTTGAAGCACACTCATAGCCTGGAAGTCCACTGTGTCTCCTTTTTACTTACAGTGAACTCCAGATCTGTATATGTTACAATTGTGTCATAACAGTAAGCTCTATGAGCTTATCAGGACATAAATCACCCTTATTGGACAAGATCTGGCTGCAAGATCAGCTTATCAAGTTCTTGCATGTGCTTTAGACACATCAAATTTTAGTCTCATATAAGGCTCTGCATTATCTTATCTTATCATGGTGTGGCTATGCCTCACCATATCTTATCTCTTATCTGTGGCTGTGCCACACTTATCCTCCTGATTAAATAAAGGCAGTGCCTTTTCCTCTACCCCTAGATGTTATCACATCGCTACCACACTCCCTGGAGCCTCTGGCAACAATCCTTAGAAGTGCTGGCAGTGCCACCACACTCTCACCCCTAGAGAGGCTAGACGTCACCATATCTAGACTCCAACAACTCATGGTTACTGGCCATAGCCTTGCCCTATGTCCATGATGTCATCACCCTCTTTCCTATCTATCAGGGAAGTGCCCTTCTAGAACCCTTATCTATAGAAGTCAGGACACTTCTCCCCCTATGCCAGAAGGCTGCACCTTCTCTTCTTTCATCTCCCCTGTGACAGTGGAGCTGCCATAATTATGCTTCCATCTCACAGAAGCCTGCGGCTTCTGTTCACAATATGCGATACCCGAAACACTGGTATGTTTCATATCATACTTCTCTTCCATTCTGCCACCCCCTTAATGGTGATGGCTTCTCTTCTATGGAAGCATGCACTGGTTTACGTGTAGACACCTCATGCCTATTTATCCTTCTATGGTTATATTCCTATGCTGGATATATGGTATGGACTTCCTCTCCTCTCTTGATTTATATCTGTAGATCAGACAACAACATGTATATATATAAGTAGTGTGTATATAAACCAAAGGTGCTTGCACTGGCATCCCCAGTTAAGTTCACTTGGGTCTGGACCTCCATAAGCCTGCTCAGCCTTGATTCCAACACCACATCCCTCTTCCTTGGACTCCCTGGTGTTGGCCACAGTTGATAAGGGTAACCTAAGACCTTGATTGGTTTTAGGGTTGTATCAGTATACCTTGCTATCTATCTTAATATCATTCTTGGTTGCTGACGGTGGACTCCAGAGTCGTCCTAAGTTGATCCAGTGGGTGGCTAAGCACCTCAACCAAGCTTTTTGCTTTCAACAATATAAACCTCCACTTTAGGTTCTTCAGAGCCTAGAGATCTTTCTACATGGTTCAACACTCTTTAAGGAAGTTATAATGTAGGCTTATTGTGGCCTACATGAGAAATATTATATTATCAGTGATGATACTTTTATCAATTCCAGGAAAGTTGGTTTTCTTAGACACCAATAAAAGGGAATAGATTATGTCATTTGTACAGATTCACTGTATTTATTGAGTTTCAGTAATTGAATGATTTCTAGCTTGTCAGTCCCAACATGATTCCAGTAGACTAGAATAAGTTGTACTTATATGTTGTCTTGATATATGTTCAGGTATAGGGAGGTAAATATATTTCTGGTAAATGTTGCCTACTATAGAACATGTCTAGGAGCCAATGGAAAGGATGTTGAAGAATTTGACTCTCTTAGCATTCCTATACTTGACAAGAGCATTAACTAATTGGTATATAAGCCAACATGTTGTAATAAAAACAGAGTAACAACAAAAGGAGTGGACAGTTTGTTCTGTGGATCTAATGAAAAAATTAAAGGTAATTCCTAATGATCAGTAGGTGGACTATTGTTACTAGTAGACCAACACTTTTACAATAATTTCAGGATTCATGGCAGTCATATTGGCCAAGGTATAAACATATCCATATCTTTGAAAACTTTCTCTTCCTCAAAATATTCATATAACATTTTTAAAGTATGGGGAATTAATCCACATTTCACTGTCAAAGTCTTCAATACTTAACATTGCTGATACTCAGTGATACAACCCTTAAGCCAATTCAAGTCAAGAATAGTCTTTTTCAAGTTATCAACTTGTCAACTAAACCAAACCCCAAGAAGTCAACAGAAAGGAAGTATAGGGAAAGGAAGAATATAGATGGGTGTTGGAATCAAGGCTTGAGCTAGCTTAGGGTGGCACAGGCTCATAGGGTGGACTTGACTGGAATTACCAGCCATATCCACCTCCTGTATATTGGGAAGTGGATCTAGGTTAATTCCACTTTACTTGAAGAAAATAACACATAAAGGCCTCAGAGCTGCAAAGGGTGGGTAATTTACATCATTGACTACAATTCTGAGATAGAAAAGGCTATGGGTATTATTAATATGCTGCAGTGATCATTGGAGCAAGTAAAAATGATCAGACACTTTAATCTATCTGATCACTGCAGGCCATCCAAGTCCTGCCACAGTTCCATCATTAATCCTGCATGCATGTAATTCTATATCACTTCAATCTTATCATCAGGAGTTGCCATCCCTCCTTTCCCTCATGTATAGTATTTAGGCTGGCCTATTTCAAGTTTAGTCTCATCACATGCAGACTATACCTAACATCAGTGAGATCTCTAAACAAGCTCATTGAAAACACATTACCAGGATATTGAACAACATCCAACCTCTGGTGGAGTCTGGTTGCTCACAGTAAACTCCAGAGTCATCCTAAGTTGATCCAGTGGGTGGTTAAGTATTGAATTCTGTGATTTTGCCTCTTTCTTGGACTATTAAAAATGTGGGCCAGACTGCAAGTCGAACCCTGGACCTCGTTGTGTTTGTGTTTATTTACTTGAAGCATACTCATAGCCTGGAAGTCCACTGTGTCTCCTTCTTGATTGCTCACAGTAGACTCCAGAGTCATTCTGAGTTGATTCAGTGGATGGCTAAGCACTCCAAGCAAGCTTTTCACTATCAACACTCATTATGTTTTTTCAAACATCACCTTTTTCAGTAGTACATCATCCCCATTGCCTTCCACTTCTTTATTACCTCTTTCAACCCCTGTTTTACTAGTCATTTGCCATTTCATTATATATTAAGTAGTTAGCCTATGCCATAGTTACTAGGAATAGTATTCATTATGTTAATAAATCAAAATGACTTAAGAGTGAATTTTCAAATTTGTCTTTATTTTTGTATTCACTATTAAATCCATGTAATTGTTAGCTGTTTTAGAAGATTTTATTTATTTTATCAATTTATATATATATTAGATCACAATATTATTTTCCTTATGCTTCTTGAGGCTTACAAGGTCTTTGATAGTCAGAATATTAAACAAATGCATATCTTGACCTGCACAGCACTAGTAACTGAATTAAAGAATTACTAGAATGACTTTGAGAAATAACTAATATCTATAGAATTACATATTAGGAAGTGATGGAAATTAAATTATTGATTTGGGAGCTGCTAATGTAAATTTATTGGACTAGTAATAAATTGAAATTATTATACAAGAGCACTTACTATATAAAATACTGAACCCTAGTTAGCTGGTTGCTCCAGTTTGTCTACATGTGTTACAGTGATGTCCACGGACTAGTCATGTCCTGCACTTGTTAGCACTACAAAAACCAACTTGATTACTTGGATTTATGCCAGGAGCCTGTATGTACAGTGGCTCAAAAAACTGTCCCAATGTTTGCATGTTTTTCACTAAAGTCAATAATACTCAATAACCCCTAACCTAGTGAGGCGTTATGTTAGTGTATGAAGTAAAGTACTTACTCTTGGCTTGCTATAGGTCCAAGATTCAAGACCTTTGATTAAGAATTGATGGAATGGCAGCCATTTCTAAATGACCACTCATTGGGACAGTTTTTTGACTTTATATTTTAATTACATACATTAGACCCTAGCATGCTGTAAAGTGATTACATATATGTGGTAATGATTACTTTATGTCACCTTTATGTAACTTGATCAGTCCTCACTATATAAACTCCATCAGATTATATTTACTTTCCCACCCTCACCATGAAGTCCATTCCCAGTTCTCAAAGGGACAACATCAT
>JBBPMC010001405.1:0-11141 GCA_038090115.1 Strobilomyces echinocephalus | reverse complement strand
ACGAATCAAACGAGCTCAACCGCTAACTCGTACAGTCCAGGGTAGATCTGTATTCGATGCACACATGCATTTACTGCAGTACTCGTAACTTATCAGCATGTAGGTTGACCGGTAGTCAGATCCTCAGCGATCGGAGCCTGAACCCAACCTGTGACAGTCGTGGTAATTTGTGACCGCCGAACTGGTGGTAGGTGCCGAACTAGTGGTAGGGGATAGTATCGTTTTCGAGCGCCAAGCAATATGATCGCTTTTTCGGCGACGGGTTACTTTTTCGCTCATATCAGCCAGGTACAAAATCACCGATAGAGCCATTTATGCCATGATGCTGCTCACCTTGGCGCTGGCTTCCCTGTCAGAAGCCGACTCATCTATCTTGAAGCCCTGAATTTCGTCGCACACGACTGACGATAGGGCCCAGGCTGAGTGTCTCTTTAGGTGATTATGGAGCCCGATCACGGAAAAATCTGTGGGATACGCGCGATCTATAGCCCATTCTTGGGCGATATCGAGCCCGAGTTGTGGAACTTGGACCGTGTCAACGCGATTCGGAGCCGCCTCCCGCCCTACTAGGCTTTCTACAAGTTGAACGTGTCGATTAACAGCGCGACGAGGATGACGTGCAAGGTCGTATGACCGTACTACCCATGTCATCACGGCACTCCCGTCGTCCTCGCCACTCGTCACGTTTGTGGTGGCCTCCGTGCGGGTTAGTAAGTCGTGCGACTCGGGCCCGGTAGAGGGCTATGTACTAGTATATTGCACACGTCCACCGGAAACAGCTTTTCGGCAAAGAATCATAGTACCTGACTGGTTGACCCTGCGATGCTTATCTGTCTTGGCAGCTCCTCGACTCAGGCGATCTCCGAGATACTTAGCGAACTTCATCAATGCGCGCGAGCTGAGCCATCGATCGAAGTTATTACGTTTGGGTCACTTCAGTTTAGATACCGCCTGCCATCCATACATGTAAAATCTCTAATATATACATGCGTGAAGATATCCAGGCCAAGTAGTAAGAGAAACGAAATCTGGAGAGAAATGGCTCTAGAACAACAAACCAGCACGACGAATAGGTTCCATAGCGTGCGCATGCGCACGCCGGGGGTCATGGACGCATATATGTACAGTTCGATGGTAACACGAAACCGCCAGTCCGTCACACCCGTGGAACGCGGATGACGGAGATTACTAGATTGATGCCCTAAATACGCCAGCGTGAGCGTACTGTTTCAACAACGGTATGGAGTTGAACATGCCATTGCAATGATACCGGAGATCCAAAATGCTTTGCCAACCGGGACCGGATGGAACCGGAATATGAGGGCAAATACGATACCTCCGAGATTTCCCATACCACCCACTAAGCCGCTCTGCGTTGAGAGCGTTAATATCGAAAGCAAGACGGACAACTGGATCTCACCATGAAACCATTGGAACCTCACAAAACGCTGTGAGCTGAAATTTCATTTACAGCGGAAACTACTCACAAGGATTGCAGTGGGGTACCAAGGAAAAGTTGACGCCGTTTGCAGCCTCATTTGCCATGGCGAGAATGATCAGAAATATAATGACCACGGACACTGCATGCCAATCAGTCTTTCGAAATAGCTGGAGACGTGAAAGTCCGCTTACGAGAGGGGTGACGATTGTTGTCGATGTATATGCCAAGACCCAGAGATATCAGTCCCTGCACAATGCCCAGGAACAACATAAGGTATTTCTTTCCGGGAACTCCCCATCTCCTGTACACCAAGTCGCCGAAGTAGCCACCTGTTCTCAAAGTCGGTGGTAGGGACAATCACTGAGAGAAATCCTTACCAAAAGGCCGGGTGATGACATTCAGGAAGCCAAAGATGGATGCAATCTGCGCCAAGGGTTAGAAGTGGGACGAGGTATCCATCGTGTCACTGACGTATCCGGCCTTCGTTTGGCCAAATGTTCCCGACCTGTAGAGAGACAGTAGAACGTTTGCCAGGTAGGCATCGATGGCAAGTTCATAGCCGAAAGTCGTGAAGTACCCTAGTGCGGGAAGCCAAGTTAGCGGGGCAGCGAGCACCTTGAACGCGAGCGCTGGAGTCAGTGGTTCGTTGACTGCGTAGTCTAGCTCTGAAACCGGGGAAACAGTGACTTGAACGTCTTCCAGACCACCCTTCTTCTCTGGATCGTCTTTGCTGTCACCGGAGGAGGAGCCTGGCTTCGCATCTTGATCCGATGATTGACCCTCAAGCGAGCGCGCGACTGCCTTGTGCCTATCGCTCCATTTGCCAGCGGGATGGTCTGTCCCAAATGCCATGACGGCAGCGGCAACGAGGAGCAGCAAGGGGACCGGGACAACGACGAACGCTGCACGCCATGCGATATGCGGGGTGAGCCCAGACGAAAGCAAGCCATTGTACAGAGCAATCATGACCACGAATGTGACTCCCCCGCCGGCGTTACCCCAGCCGCCCGCTATCGCGTTGGCTGTGAAGATCCGTTAGCGGAAGATCGATCTATGAGAACCCCAGTTACCAGTTCCAACTACATTCTTGTCGAAAAACGCGGTGGTCCATGCTTGGCATGTAACGAAAGTCCCGCCAAGTATACCGATGAAAAAACGGATCAGGTAAAGTCCATAGGCGGTGGAGACAGTCCCGGCTAAGCCAGAAGGGATCGCGCCCAGAACGAGCAACCCAGCCATGACCTTGCGAGGGCCATATCCTGTGACGGAGGTGAGTAGGTATATAACAGTCCCAGAGCCATACGAACGATCAACTAGGGGACCAGCGACCAGGCGAACAAAAAGCGTAGCACACAGCGAGACCACATTAGAGTTTCCTGTAGAACAATAAGCGTTACTGGAGAGCCCTCCATTGAGGACCGTTACAGACCGACTTGCGCCGACGTTAAGTGGAGATCCTCCTTGATGGCATCCGGAATAAGAGGGGCAAATGCAAACCACGAGAGACTGCAGACATCAAGCCTTGCACGGCGCGTCATAGTGGTTTCAGGAACTCACAAGGCCACGAAAAAGCCAAACCATGAACTGCGAAGCAAAGTCAAGAAATAAGCGAAATGAAATAAAGAGAAGACGGACAGGTGGAAGTTGATCGAGTATTGGTTGCGAAGTGAAAACAGAGGCAACGACGAGCACTTCAAATTGGTACGGTTGATCACTACCTCCTTGAAGTTGATTCCTCGCCAAGTGGAAGATCTGGGGGAAGTCATGGTGAATGAATGCTCCTGGGGCAGCTCGTCTTTTCTGTCGATTGGCTCCTGTTATGTAGCTCAGAACCCTAGCATACCAAGCACATAGATGGGTCAGGGCACCACTTGAAGTATTCAGGGCTGTCAAATATCAAGATTCTTCTTTTAATTAGTCTTTTTTATTGGGAACGCCGCCGATCAGTCGTGCACCAACGACGATGATAAGCGTACCAGATAGTCTGACATAGATAAGGCCAAAAAAAAAATTTCTTGGTATGGTCGTTGACTAGTTACGACAGTGTGTTCCGCGTTCTTTAAAAGGTCGCCATGACTCGGCAGGCACAATGCTGACACGCGATAAGCACGCGGTGCTACGGTACAGGCCACTCATGCAGTGAGTCTCAGCCTCCTCGGTCCGCGTGCTTTGATCGCCGTCTTGACTCGAGAATTCGTTCTGGAACCTCACTGGCCGTATCAGCGAATGTCCGATAGTAATACAGAGTCAGAGCAGTGTTACAGAACATTTCCATCCAACAAGGCTATAGCAGTTAGCACGCTCAGGCTGTGAATTATGTAAGGAGGAACCCAAGTCACCGAAGCTAGAGAATGCTTTACTTACACCGTTCATCAAAGTCAACTATATCTGGAGTCTGGACTCTCCTGGGGCTATGCTACATCATCGGTTGCTAGGATGCTGAGATCGTGCACCGCCGATTCAGAAAGAGACCGAGTCTCAGGGGAGTTCGGGGTCCAAGTCCAACCAAAGTTGGAAGGCATGAAGAACGAAAACATGCGCCAAACACACCAGAATTCCTCAACTCGTTATCTCGCCTAGAAAAGTGGTGCCACGCTGATAAGCCCTACTATCATTGGCAGGGACCAGGTACTATCTGGGTGAAATGGGCGGCAGGTCGCATCACAGACCCTTGACGCGGCTTTATCGTCCGACTCGGACACTGGGTACGATAACGTGACAGGGCGCACGTCAATTAAGCCAGAGGACCTTCAACAGCTTGACTACAGCTATTCCTTTCCCTCATTCCACTGAACTCGCTGCAGACGCAAAGGCATGTCAGTTGTCATTGAGAGTACCGAAAATGCACCTAAATGCGACGGGTCTCCTGTGGACACTGGTGTTCCGCCGACGCTGCCCTTCGTATCCAAGACGATTCTTGTCGTCGGCCTTGGAATGGTGGGCATTGGTGAGTGCGATTCAAGGTAGCCCGATTTCATGTTATTTATGTCTTTTCCGTCAAGCGTTCATCGAGAAGATTCTCAACCTAGATGAAACAAAACGCTATCGTCTGGTCACTTGTGGGGAAGGTAGGCTGTGCATACGCAACTCTTATCTCTTGATGCGAAGTATGCTCACACGTTTATCCGCAGAAGCACACCTGGCCTATAACCGAGTCGCGCTTACCGAGTATTTTCAACACCGTTCTGTTGAGAAGCTCTATCTCAACCATGGTGGGTATATGGCAGGTCGTGTGATAGTCCTTTACTTAAATATATCGACAGTTGAATGGTACGCCCAGCAAGATCCGGAGCGTTTCGTCTTTTATACTGGCGAACAAGTTACTTCACTGGATACGGCTGCCCGCTCGGTTACAACCAGCAACGGTCGCGCGATCAACTATGATTATTGCATTCTCGCTACAGGATCCGAGAGCACGCTGCCTCCATATCTTCCCCCGGAACGCGCAGCGGCAATCAAAGGGATATTTGTATATCGTAATATCGCAGATCTTGACAAGATATTGCATTATTCCCAGGAAGAATACATCAAGGGTGGTCGTGTTAGTGGTGATTCGATGTACGATAAGCCACACTGATAGGCTTGACAGGCGGTGGTGGTTGGTGGGGGCCTACTCGGACTAGAAGCTGCAAAGGCAGTTTTCGATCTGTACGTTCGTCATTATATTTGTCGTATGCATGAGGGTGACAATCTATTCCAGGGAAACTATAGGGAAAGTTGCGATTGTAAATCGTCAAGCGTACCCATTGTCTCGCCAACTTGACGATGAAGGTGGCGAGATTGTCTTGCGTCGTATCCAGGCGATGGGGGTAGATGTTCTCACCAAAGTATCTGTGACGGATCTTGTGACGACCAAAGAGGATGTGTTGAGCGGCCTTGTCTTGTCCGACGACACGCAGCTAGAAGCTCAGATGGTCATTTACGCGATTGGAATCACTCCACGCGATGATTTAGCAAGGAAGGCAGGGTTGAAATGCCGGGATAAAGGAGGGGTAACTGTAGATGATTACCTCAAGACAAGTGCTCCAGACGTCTATGCTATCGGCGAATGCGCTAGTTGGCGAGAAAACACCTTCGGTCTTATTGGTCCAGGAGGTACAGTGTTTGTGTGCCGCATTTGTGATTGCACGCTCACGCCTTTCAGTTGAGATGGCTGACATCCTAGCTTTCAACCTTACTCAAATTGAGACGGAGCTCGGAGGCTTTAAGCCAAGGGAAATGGTTGGCCACTTGCCCCATAATCAGCGTCATTCATCTGACAAAGCGTTGTTAGAACATGCCTGACTTGTCTACGAAACTGAAACTAATGGGCGTTGACGTCCGTCGCACATTATCATCTCATCGTCTTTTTTTTCTGAGTCTGACCTACAGGTTGCGTCCTTCGGCGACTACTTTGCTGACAAGCGAGTCCACCGAAGCGGGACTGCGACGCACGTCAAGAAGGTCGAAGCTACACCAGCCCGGCAGATCGAGACTGACACTGCTAATCCTGGGATGAAAGTGCAACCTAAGCGAAAAGGTTCGACCTCTAATATAGAGTGTCTGACTTATAGGGACCCATTTTCTTTCGTATACAAAAAGTCAGTCTTGGTAGCCAAATGCTACCGACTACTTTGTCTGATTGCGACGCGTCAGGTACATCTTTACCGCGGATGGCAAGTACCTTCTTGGAGGAATGATGGTTGGAGATACCTCGGACTACGTCAAACTCGTCAGCTTGGTGAAGAAGAAGGTGAGAATGATCACACATCATGATTTTATATTCTCAACGATATCAGAAAACCATCGATGCCCCTCCGTCGCAGTTCATTGTTGGGTCTGGAAATAAGGGCGAGGAAGATGGTGGAGACCTCGATGATGATACTCAGGTTTGCAGCTGTCATGTGCGTCATTTTTCACTGATGCTCCTCGCGAGAACTCAGTCCTTTATAGAACGTGACTAAAGGTGCTATTGTGGAATGTGTCAAGTCCGGCGTAGCTGACATGGATGGCCTGAAGTCCAAGACGAAGGCTGGGACTGGCTGTGGTGGTTGCATGCCTCTAGTCACCAATATCTTTAAAGTTTGTGGTTGGTGCCTTTCTTGCGGTCACAGTGCCTGACTGTCAGCTCTAGGCTGAAATGCAGAAGGCCGGCCATGCAGTCTCCAACCAGCTTTGCATACACTTTGCGATGACCCGTCAGGAACTCTTTACTATCATCAAGTAGTGTTGACCCTGAATCTTTAATTACCGCGCTGACAGTGTCATTTCCTGCAGGTTACGGAAACTTACTACATTCCCCGAGGTTATGAAATCTACGGGGGTCAAGCAAGACTCCCTCGGCTGTGAATTGTGTAGGCCTGCAGTCGGTATGTCCCCTGGTGCAGTTTCCCCCTTCACAATACTCATAGCCCCATTATAGCTTCTATTCTCTCCTCGCTTTACAACGAGTTGGTCATGGCTCCGTCACACCACCCGAATCAAGACACCAATGATAGGTGAGTCTGCTCTCCCACCCTCAGAGGAAGACTGTCGGACTGGTGTGTAGGTACTTGGCAAATATGCAGCGAGACGGTGAGCGACATCGCACATCACTTTGTGTTCGTGCAAGAACTAAGGTCTTGTTGTAAGGAACATTCTCTGTCGTCCCGCGAGTCGCTGGAGGCGAGGTGAACTTAAACGCCGAGTTACAATTCACAGAACTCACTCAACTGTACAGATCACCCCGGACAAATTGATCGTGCTCGGTCAGGTTGCCAAGAAATGTGGGCAGCTCTCCACGTCCCGTCATTCTACCGTCTAACTGTCTGAGCAATCCAGATAATTTATACACAAAGATCACCGGAGGGTATGATTGTTCTACCCATATCATACTTCAGCTTAATCTATGTGTCTCTTAGGCAACGCATTGACTTGTTCGGGGCTCGAAAACAAGATCTCCCAGACATCTGGGAGGACTTGGTAATGGCTGGATTTGAGAGTGGCCACGCATATGGTAATTATCAGAGATTAGGTTTAATTCTACAAAGCTAATTTTCCCTAGGCAAAGCTTTGCGTACCGTGAAGTCCTGTGTTGGTACAACATGGTGCAGGTATGGCGTCGGTGATTCGGTTGGATGTGAGCCGTTTTCGTATCTTCCCCGTTACCGTACTGAACTACGGACTGCATTTCAGTGGCCATTAGTCTCGAAGAGCGCTATAAAGGTATTCGTTCCCCTCACAAACTCAAGGGCGGGGTTAGTGGTTGCATTAGAGAGTGTGCGGAGGCACAGTCCAAGGATTTTGGTTTGATTGCCACCGACAAAGGATGGAATAGTAAGGCACTTGTCATATAATCCTTCATTTGCTAATTCTGCGTCAAGTCTTCTTCGCTGGAAACGGAGGTACAAACCCTCGTCATGCGACTCTATTTGCGAAAGATGTTCCACCATCCAAGGTTGTTCGGATTATCGACCGTTTCCTTATGTATTATATCCGCACGGCTGATCGACTCATGCGCACTGCCCGTTGGATAGAGCAGTTCGAAGGAGGTATCGAGGTCTGTGGTAAACAATCCCCCTTTTCCATGTAATTGACGTTGTCTTTCGCTGCAGAGACTCAAAAAGATTTTGTTGGACGATGAACTCGGGATCTGCGAAGAGCTCGAGAAAGAAATGGACACATTGGTGGGGACATACCACGATGAATGGAGCGTTGTGGTGAAAGATCCGGCTAGAAGACGACAGTTCCGTCAGTTCGTCAATACGGTAAATCTCTGTCGTGTTTGCAACGACTCCCACTGACACGTAGTTTACCCAAGGACGAGGGTCGTCCCCACGTGGAACCTATCAAAGAACGTGGGCAACAGCGTCCAGCAGACTGGCCAAAGCAGTTCCCTCCGGCTAAATTCCACGCGTCCTCTGTTGCGACACCGAAGTCTGAATGGAAATGGCGTATGTTAGCCACAGCGCGAGATCTGGAAATTTCTACTTCTGCCACGACGTGAGTGTTTTGATGTACTGACGCTCCTAGTGTGCCTAACGGTTATCTAGCTCTGCCGCCGTCAAGTATGGAGACTCCCAACTAGCTCTGTTCCATGTTCCTGGCAAAGGCCTCTTTGCCATTCAGCAGGTAAAGTGAAATGACATGGTTATCCGCGGTCTATCCAACGCCAAACCCCAGATGTGTCCCCACAAACGTGCGTTTGTCCTTGACCACGGTATCGTTGGTGACGATGTCAACGGAAACCTTTACGTTTCTTGTGCGTCTTTTCGTTTCTTACCCTGGGAATTCACCGATGATTGTTCGCCCAACAAGGTCCACTTCATAAACGTAACTTTCGACTTACGGATGGAGCCTGTCTCAATGACATGGAATACTCGGTGATCTGCTTTGATATCAAGCAACAGGACGACGACCTGCTCGTCCTTCTCCCCGAGCCCGAGGAACTTGATGCAGTCATCGGCACTACCAAATGGATGGTCAAGCAGGCGACGGTCGAAGTCGAGTCTCGTGGCGGAGGCAAAGGCATCGAAATCGCCACTGTAGACGAACCCCTCGCCTCGACCGCAGGATGCAACGGAGCCAACGGTTCTTGCGGCGGTCATTCCGCTCTCGAATGGTGACCTCACGTCGAAAAACGTGTCTACTATGCTTTCGCGCTGTGTGTAACATCGTATGTACATTTCGCTCTCCCGTAGGTGTCCGTCTGGAGATGGCCACTACTTTGTCTCGTCCCAGAGAGGAGACTTGCCTAGAGGTACTTGTTGTATGTATATTATTAGAAATTCACTCGATCGGTTATCAGATCGCCAACTTTAACGGTAAAAAACGTGTCACGCCGATCATGGTTGATCCCCTGATACAAGTACCGCCTAGCGGCGCCGCGCAAATCTTGCTTGATCACTCGTAGGCCTGCAACAGCAGCATGTACGACATACCATAAATATTTGTCCTGCTAGCTTATTTATTGTACTGCCCGTCAATCATTGGCACCAACCTCGTTGCGTCCTCATCATTATGTCCTCTTGGTTGCCTCGAGCGAAGAAGGGATTCAGCGGCGGCACATGGGAGGGGGGGGATAGCAGCTGCTTAGGCACAATGATGTCGCCGGCAGTGCAGTCATCCTGGTGACGTTCTAAGGGTAGTGGCGGGGCGAAGCAGGGATGTGTCGAGTACGAGATAGGGCGTGCGCGTCGAGTTGTCAGCGTCAATCCAGAGTGAATGAGGGAGAGCCATAGGGTGTCCTCGACGCTGCGTGAGCGTTATTGTGACCCTTGTTGTGTCATTATGCACGTCCGAGTCGCCTCATCATCATCGTGCAGTGACAACTTACAGGAGCATGTTACTCCATCGTGTTACCGTGGGGACGTCTATCGGCAATGCAGGTTTGTTGTACTCACCGCGTCTAAGGCATTGTTGCGTCATCGGAAGCAGCAGGACGCAAGGTCGTGCTGAGATAGAGTATATTTGAACGCCACTTGCTCGTGAGGGCAAGAAACTCCGAAGACAGCTCGACGCGCACCGAACACCCGATGGATGTGTTGAGCACGCCAATGCGGTCGAGACTATCTGCGAACGACAAGACACCCCATCCAGGATCCTCGATAGTCTGTCACGAGAGGGCTATATGCGACGAGCCAACTGACCGACCTGCTAACGAAACCGTACAAGGGCTTGAGCCCCACAACGCCACAGTACAGATAACCTGACGGATCCGCCCATGTCGGTTCCTAGCGATCACGACGGGCCATCGAGTTGACGTTGAGCGATCTGCGCAGGGTGTTCGAGCGTTGTTCTTGGTCAGCTTCGGTCCGAAACGTACCCCACGCCTAACTTGTCGCACTTGGCTTCGCAGACGATGGTCTCGCTATGAGCGTCACATTGAAGGGGGCGGTACAGATATCGCCCTTGATCGCGAGGGTCGTTCCGCGGAGTGCACCATCGCTCCACCGGGCAGCAAAAGTAATGCCTCGAGGTCTCGCGATATCCTCGGGGAAGACAAGTCTTGACGCGCTGGCATAGGCAATTGGCTCGTATCGATGAAGACGCGTGGCTCACTCGAGAAAGAACACGATCCTTGAAGCATATCTGGGGGCCCATGACTCTTCGTGCGAGAATGATCGTGAAGTGGAGCGTCACGTCGGTCTGGCGAGATGAGCTTATGAACCAAAATGAAGGACCTTGCGTCACTGTGTGCACATACCAGTCGGGTCCTTAGGAGCGTAGTGGCCCTGCTGCCAGTGGTTAGTCGCGCTGCCGAGACTCAGAAGCACAAGAATGCTACTTGCCATCGCATCGCCGAGTCCGTTGGAGCTTATCGACAGTACTGGGCTGAGCGTCCAACGGTTACTTTTAAGGTCCTTGGTGATACATCAACGAGAAAATGCAGAGCTTGGAGCGTGCGAACTCGGTAAGACAGGGGCTGCACTTTCTCACGGATCGTCGGGTGCCGCGCTTTCTGCCATACTAGCACTGGCTCAAAAACACACTCGAACTCAATTCTACTCGACGGCACAGTCCAAGACGCCGTCCAAGGGAACTTCAAACGTGTTCAGCGACACTTCTAATCTATACATGCGTATTGCAAAGTCGTAGTACGGGATACAGTCTTTCTAGCGCACAGTCCGAGGGAAGCTGGAAAAGGTCATGCGAACCTGCAGTCCAAAGCGGGCGCCTGCACACACGCTGGGGACGCACGGACGCACAAGAAGGTGAGAGTGACATGAAGGTCATCGCCGCA
>JBBPMC010001404.1:0-11142 GCA_038090115.1 Strobilomyces echinocephalus | reverse complement strand
TGTAACTTTCATTGTCGGCGCTAGACATGAATAACATCTATCGAACAGGTGTAAGTACTCCAATGCGTTCCTGGGTTTGCTATTTACAGTTTACAGGCAAAATAAGGTTTATGATCAGAGGATGGGTGTTCCTTCTCTTTCTTGGTGCAGCCGACTGTAGGTTGTCGAGTGTGCACCCTTAGCGGATCAAACTCTGACGATGATGCAGTCATCATGATCCTTCGTGTGTGGTCCGTGTATGGTCGATCGAAGTGCATCCTCGTTGCTCTCCTCACACCTTTCTCGTTGGAAGTAATCTCCACAGTCCTCTTTGGTGCTCTCTCTGATATTCCAAGCAAGCAGTCAGGTGTGTCGCTTGCTTTCCATAAGGGTACACTGTACTAATACGACCTCTCCATTTGTTGACTGACACGTAGTGATCCTCACGAACACGCATCACGCATCGTCGTGCACTGTATACCTCGATGTCTCACCAATTTGGCTGCGAGCCTGCATTATTTTTCGAATAACGCATGGCACAGTTATGTGCATCCTCCTCCTCGTCAAGTTCATGAGGCAGACTTTCGAGATGTACCATACGACGAGGCAATGGAGGGTAAATCGGTACCTAACCCTGCTCGCCAAAGAGGGCGTTTTATATTTCTTCGCGTAAGCCTACACCTCGTTTCCTTGTCTTCGCTCGGGCCTCCACACGCTGACTTTCCCATCGCAGCTTCCTTTTCTCCTTCCTGGTCAGCGCGGTGGCCTTCTTCGGAGGATGTCAGACGGGTGGGTGGCAGACGATAGCGCCGGCCATCTTAGGATACGTGCCGATGTTCATCGTGATGCCTCGATTCATCCTGAGCATTCGGGAGCTGTACGCCCTGGACGTTCGGGGTAGAGGATGGAGCTGGATCGACTCCGGGTTCGGCTTGGCTTCCGCCTGCAGTGATAGCATCATGTTCGCAGACGTCGAGCAGGACAAGAGCATTGAGCTGGCGCCGGAGAGTGCGACGGGAGCAAGCGGATGTGATTGGTTCTCCGGATAAAAAGTAGATCAGGGCCTGGGAGGTGCAACTATGTGACGCGCTCCAAGACAAGGTTGCTCCATCTACGTAATGATTAGCGTTCATCGACATCTGGAAGGCAGTACGGCAGAAAGTGGTACATTTTATGTAGTAAGTAAAGCGAAAGCCCCGCCGTCGAAACTGACATACTCGAGGTTAGAGGCAGGACGGACTTGAGGCGAAGGATATGTCGCGCCTTTGCATCTAAGATCGAATGCGGCCTGGGGGTTTTCCAACGTGAAGGAGTGCAGCTCCGCGAGGCAGCTGTTGGCTTGCAAGCCCATCATGGCCTCGACCTGTGGAACAGCAGGTCAAGGATCCATGCGTGAATGAAACCGAGTAACTCACCTCCGATGGTGTTTCTCTAAGACACGAGACCTCTAGAGCAAGCGAGTGAAGGAAAGGCAGGTTCTTCCGCGCAAAGTCGTCACATAGTATGTCATGGACTGCGTCTGAACTGTAATCAGCGAGAACGCAGAGCTCGAGCGCTTCCAAAGACAGGGGAGCTTCTAAGAGGTAGGTAGGGTGCAACGGTAGTACTGGGTACCTGCGACGGGGTCAAGTATGGATTGGGATCTGAGTATGGATTGGATCTGCATACCCTCGCCGGGCCCGGGAGCCAGGTGGGGCCGACGGCAAGGGCGAGACGATATTGTGCGCTCTCATCAGAACGAGACTACACAATGATCGCGTCGCCTCGGTACATGTTGGCTTCGAGGAACTGCACAGCCACACTTTGGGACACGCGCGCACACAACTGGTACTCCACCACGAGGTTTGGGTGTCCGCAGCCAAGTACTCCGTGCAGGCCCACCGGGTGACCGCATAGCGACAGCTACCGAAGATCGCATTCGCGTCTGGGACAGTAACGACGGCAGCTTGCTCGTCGAGATACGAGCAGGAGTGGTCCCGTACTACAACAATGGTCTTCTCTGGTGCAGCGACCATTTGTTTGTCGTGTCCGTCGGCGATCAACGCGAGACACACCGCGTATTGTCCGCCGCGCAAGAACCCCTTGGTCCTATCGATCGGATCCAGCGTCTACAGACCTACGGAAGTATATCAATCGCCACGCGCGTCGAACGAGAGAGGACGCACGTCCGAAACGACCGCCCAGGAGCTCCTCGGGCGCGCGCGGCTTCCCAGGCCCGAGTCCCCAATCGGAGGTCTCCCCCTCCCCGAGAGCACCCCACCGTCTTCTCGACGGAGCTCGGCGGCGTCTTCTTCGCCGACAATCGGGTCGTCGGGGAACGCGCGCCCGAGGGCGGCGTAGTCGCCCACTGGCACGGGGTCGGAGATACGGTGCTGCAGGGTCGATCTTGGCGCACCTATCACGTGGGACTTGTCGCCTTTCGTGGGGGTCTCGTTCTTGACGAGGGTGGTGAACACGGTCGAAGTGAGCGCGCACGCACAGCGCACGACGGCGATCCATACTTGTCGGATCGGTGGAGTCCGGACATTGACACGACTTTCGGCCGACGCAAGCCGAAACTAAGCCATTCCCATTCCCATCACGAACTTCTAGGCCAAAAAGACACACCCCGTTTCACCCCAATTATCTTTCTGGCAACACTACGAATCCCAGTGACTGCGTTATCCTACATAATACACCAGAGAGAAACATTTCAACCTCCTGGTAAAGTGTTTGCTACACGATCGAACTACTAGTACTAACTAGGATAATTTCCCCCCTCGAAGCACCGCTAGGAAGGAGCGTGAGCTCATCCAAGCACTCGAAGCCATCGTATGATCCGTACAATGCTCGGCACCACGATGATGCGGGGTACGTGGCACACGTGCGTTGCGAAGCTTGTCGCTCGAGACTGAGAAGGACGCGATCAGCGGCAAGGCCAAGGTTCTCTGGAGTCGGCACCAAACAAGAACCAAGACGGCCGTTGGACCACCTCCGATCTTGCATCCAGTCAATGGGCTGCCGGGCGTTACACTGCTGTTCCGTTCTTAGACTTGGCGCAAACCATCGCCAGTTGCCTGCGGCAGTTCCGGGACAAAGAAGCTATGCTTGCCACGTGTCTGCCGAGCACACTCTCCACTCTAATTTCATTTTTATAACGAGAGTCGAAACGGGCGGTTCATGGGAGTCGTAGACGACGCTGGCTGGGCCCAGACTTGAGGGGGCGGTCCGCTCAAGCAAGTTGTCGATGTGAGTACTATGACATTTCAATTATCGATCCTGAGTCATCATCGGTCAGGTCTTGGCACGGCCTTCACATTCTGGCATTCAGTCAAGAGGTCGGGGTGCGTTTGCTCGAGTTCTTGGCCAAGTTCGTTCATATCATTTCACCTTCCACCCGTAATGTCACATCGACTGACAACGTTGAAGTTTGATATGAATGCCACCGTATTTTGAGGCACTGCATACTAGCCATATCTGGCTCCGGTATTCCACTCTTGTGCCTTGGCACTTGAGTCGCTTTTAATAAAGAGGTGAACTCGGAGGGTTCATTATCGTCCGGTCTTCTCACCACACGCCTACCATGCTCTGCGTACTTAGATCTACACTGGTAAGTGCTCCGCTGGACAACTATGCAAGTCGTACGTCATGTCCCTCTAGTGAAAATACTATTGTAACCAGTTACAGTCGCAGTCCTTACCGCCATTGCGTATGATCATGGTGAGCCATCAGTTTCATTCCAGTACCGAGTACCGACTGTTATCGTCAGCCCTTACATTTTCAAAAGAGGTATGACGACACATCCCCTGACATCGCGCGCGACGTTTTCCTGACTGATGACCCAGATAGAATATGTATGGGTCAGGCAGTCATCTCTTAATTTAGCCTGATCCTGATGAGACTCGGACTGTAGTACAAACGCTGGACATGGGTGTCATTTATATTCGCTCTCGTAAATATCAAGTTCTCTATTCACCGTTGTTCTCTGCAGCTAAGCAATACAATAGGTTCGCTACATCGGTCCCTATGGTTTCATGTGAGTTTATGGTAATTGCATATGTGCTAGTTGTTTACTCAGAATGGCCGACCAGTATTCCGAGGATCGGTATGTCTAACTTTTGTGTGCGAAATTGATTAAAACGATGTTGACCTGTTCAAAGTGGATGATATTACCCAACTAGATCCTGCCAGTGCAAAGGTATTCCCTTTCAGATGGTAGACTGGAGTGTGCTAACTTGATCGATCCTTAGATGTATGTGTTCACGTAACCTTCATTCTCGGAGCTAGACGTGAATAACATCTATTGAACAGGTGTAAGTACTTGTACGCAATGCGTTCCTGACTTTTCTGTTCACCGTTTAAAGGCAAAATAAGGTTTATGATCAGAGGATGGGCGTTCCTTCTCTTTCATGGTGCAGCCGACTGTAGGTTGTCGAGTGTGCACCTTAGCGAAGCAAACTCTGACGAGAATGCAGTCGTCATGATCCTTCGTGTATGGTCCATATATGGTCGATCGAAGCTGATCCTCGTTGCTCTCCTCACACCCTTCTCGTTCGAAATAATCTCCACAGTCCTCTTCGATGTTCTCTCCGATGTTCCAAGCAAGCAGTCAGGTGTGTGTCGCTTGCTTTCCATAAGGGTATACTAAGACAACCTCTCCACTTTTGACTGTCACGTAGTGGCCCTCATGAACACGCATCACGCTTCGTCGTGCATTATAGACCTCGATGTCTCACCAATTTGGCTGCAGGCCTCCATTATTTTGCGAATAACGCATGGCACAGTCATGTGCATCCTCCTCCTCGTCAATTTCATGAAGCAGATTTTTGAGATGTACCGTGTGACGAAGCAGTGGAGAGTAAATCAGTACATGGCTCTGCTGGTTAAACAAGGTGTTCTCTATTTCTTCGTGTGAGTTCACGCCTCGCCACCTTCTTCCCACCCTTTGGCTGCCAAACACTGACATTTCCGTCCCAGCTTCGTTTCCTCCTTCGCAATCGCCGCGCTGTCCCTTCTCGGAGGATGTCGCACGGGCGGATGGCAGATGATAGTGTTGGTCGTTTTAGAATACGTGCCCCAGTTTATCGTGGCGCCTCGACTCATCCTGAGCATTCGGGAGTTGTACGCTCAGGACGTTCTGGGTAGACGCGGGAGCGGGATCGACACCGGATTCGGTTTGAATCCCGACTGCACTGGGATCATCGTGTTCGCGGACGTCGAGCAGGACGAGAGTGTCGAGATGACGCCGGAGGGTGCGACGGGAGCAAGCGAACGCAATTAGTTCTCTGGATAATAAGTAGATCAGGGTCTGGGAGGTGCAGCTATGTGACGCGCTGCTAGACAAGCCTTTCCATCTACACGTATGACATCTGGAAGTAGCACGGCAGAAAGTGGTCCATTTTAACGCGAAGGCCTTGCCGTCGAAACTGGCGTGCTCGAGGTTAGAGGCAGGACGAACTTGGCGGCGAAGGCTATGTCGCATCTTTACAGCTCAGACCGACTGCGGCCTGGGGGCTTTCCAACATGAAGGAGCGCAAATTCGCGAGGTAACTGCGAGTCCATCATTGCCTCGACCTGGGGAACAGCAGGTCAAGGATCCGTGCGTGAATGAAACCGAGTAACTCACCTCCGGTGGTGTTTCTCCAAGACACGAGACCTGTAGAGCAAGCGAGTGAAGGAAAGGCAGGTTCTTCCGTGCAACACATAGTATGTCATGGACTGCGTCTGAACTAGAATGCAGAGCTCGAGCGCTTCCAAAGACTGGGGAGCTTTTAGGAGGTAGGTAGGGAAGTGTAACGGTACCGGGTACCTGCGACAGCCCGGTCTTCGGACTAGCGACGTAAGCGAGCGGCGGCGCTTCATGTTCTCGCGCCTCCACCTCGTCCCTCCACCTCGTCGCTCGTTCCCCCAGCAGCGCTCGTCCTCGCCCGTTTCTGCGCACCCACCCACCACTCCCTGCCTCCATTGACCATTCCGGCCCCTCGCAGCTCCTTCCTGGGGTCCGGAGCGCGCAGTCTGACTGCCGGGCACTGCGCTTGCGAGGCTTCCCACCCGCCCTCGCCCTACCCGGCCGGTCAGGCTCCGTTCCGGGCCGAAGAGCCTTCGCGCCCTTGCCCACCCTCTCTCGTCCATCCTCACCATCCATCCCACCTCTCTCCTCTCCTGAGCAGTGAGCGGACAGATCTGCGTACCCTCGCCGGGCCCGGGAGCCAGTCGTCTCGCCCTTGCCGTACGGCCCCACCATTGTGTACAGGAACTGCGCAGCCACACTTTGGGACGACACACGCACACACAACTCCACCACGAGGACTTGGGTGTCCGCAGCCAAGTAGGGTGACCGCATAGCGACAGCTACCGAGGATCGCATTCGCGTCTGGGACAGGAACGACGGCAGCTTGCTCGTCGAGATACGAGTAGGAGTGGTCCCGTACTACCACAATGGTCCCCTCTGGTCCAGGGACTACTAGTATTTGCTTGTCGTGTCAAAACGAACGATTAAGAAGCTCGACCCGTCCACCGGTTGACAGTCTCCCACTGGTGGCAAGTTTCAGACGACAACGCTTGCTCTAGCATGATTCTACAAAAGGACGGGAAATTCATTGCATACGCTACGAATGACACCCTCACGGTTTGGAACACGTCAACGTGCTCCGAGATCGGTCAAATCCAACACTCTGAAGGCGTACGTTCCATCGCGATCTCTACCGATAACTGGATCGCCATCGGTGGAGAGCATGGGAAAATCGTCATCAAGAGCCTATCTCGCACCATCGTGAGTGTCGTGTGTTGTCTCATACCGTATCTGAACACCTTGGCTTACATACCTGTCCGCATAGGATTCACCCCTGTTATGTCCCCTACAACCGGCAATCCAGACCAACAGCTCCACTCTAGACGCATGGAGGCATGATCAGCTCGATTCCGCGGACGCGTCATTGGACGCTATGATCGCCGATCCTTGGATTCCAAACCATGGCGCCATCGCAAATCGAACTCTCGTACGGGCTCGCCTCACAAGATGAGACGAGGCTCTTGCGGACGCGGAAGAGGTCCTCGCTTCAGCACCCACTCACGCCCTCCCTGATTTATCTCAAGGCCATCGACGTTCAACCGTCCGTAATCGGCTATATCGCAAAGAGCATCGCCCACGTCGGCAAGGGTGACAGGCACAAGGCCTATCGTTCCTGTGACATAGCAAATTGAGCGTTTTCATTCCGATCATGTCACCTTTCACCTCCTCCTCAAGGTTTGTCATTTCGAACTTGCGTGTCACTCAACTGCTGACATCAAAAAGTCTATCGTTGTATTCGCCAACATATGTGTGAAGCCCTCTATTTGACGGGCCGCACAACGACCACGGGCGAATCTCTTCTCGAGCCGGTCTGTGACTTCGAAAAGGAGGTGTACACGCCCGAGGCAATTGTCGAGTGGATTTCGGGTGAGCCTATGTTCTTTCCGTTAGTCCGACTGGCCTGTATGCTACTATCTTGTTTAGGTTTCGCACGGCGATGTCTCGTCACCCCCGGAACTGACACGGCTTCAAACGTGACTCGAATTGGCAACGGTGATATATTGATGCTTCACGTGTCGCTTTTGAGGGAGTGGGTGAAAGCGACGTTGGCCAGTCGCCTCTGGAAAGACGTTTTGGCTAGCACTGTCGGCGTGAGTGTTTCCTTCTGTTGCGCATGTCCCGGTGGGTCTGACGCCCTTGGTCTCAAGTTCATTGTTCCAGTGTTTGCTATTTATCGGACCATATGCGAACGTTTGGTTGCAATCGACCGCACCACGGACGCAACTGAATGTTCACCTGAAATGGAAAATAAAATATTGCAGCAGGCCGATGAGTAAGCTGGGTGGATCATGAGGTTCAAGCATCGTCTTAGCGGAAAGCTAGAAGAATATGGGGATGCCGTTATGAATGCTCGACAATACGACGAAGCTATCATCCAGTTTTCGATGGCCCTATCTCTGAATTGTAGACCTCTCCAAGGATTGTTTACCAAGCGCAACAAGGCGCGGGCAAACATGGGGTCGTGGAAGGATGCATTGGGCAGCGCGATCCAGGTACGTCTTTTTACTCTTGTACGAGACTTCCGATCGATTGATCGGCACAGGTCATTGCACTCGATCCCATGTCGCCGATGGGCTACGAGAGGAAATATGCAGCCTTGCGCGGTGCAGACTGCTATGGGGTTGCAGACATGGCATCCCAGACGATGCCCTTGAAAATCTCTGAGTTACCGGATGTAGCGACTCGGGGTGAGAAAATCGGTACTGTTCTGCTTTGACACTTATTGATCTCGTCTCGCAGAGCATTCTCGCTGGTACGTCAAACCTGTGGAAACGGAAGAGGCCATTCGTGAAGCTGTGGAAGAGACCATTCGCAAATCTCCACCATGCTCGTCTAAGCACCGTCGACGTAGCGCGGTCCCCAGTTGTCCAAGCAGGCGTTTCCGACGTTCCGCTTTCTGGGGAAAAAGCCTTTTGATCTGATTCGGGTCAGCGTTGAGACGATCTGCCTTCGTGCGCTCGCGATTCAAACGTTCAGCGAGGACGCAACTATACTGTATGAATTTGGTCAATGCGGATCAATTTCTGCGGGATCAGTGCCTGCTGCACGGCGGCTGTGGACGTTGCAGCGATGAAACCACAGATTACCCCTAGCGATCGCCCGAGTCCAAAGTCGGGCCATTCGCCCCGCGAATCCGTGATAATACCCCCGTTCTCCTCGACGAGCAACGACCTGGACGCATGATCCTACACCGTCGAGCAAGCGCCGCATCAAACCGAACACCCAACTCACCCAGATTTTCTCCTGGTACCCAGTCCCAGTGGGGCACTGCCGTCGCCTCTGGCGAGACAACAGTACTTTTCCTGACTGTCCATGCGCGTCGGTAGGCGCGTGATGCCGAGCAGCTCAGATATCTTCTGGTTGAACGAGGTCCGCGTGCGCAGCCTCGACTGACTCCAAAAAGTTGAGCGTGCCGGGCGCGACGGGAGGGATCGTCAACTGCACAGAGCGATCGCCCGAGAGTGCACATGTCCATGAGATATACATACGACGGCCGCCGAACCCGTCGGCGTACCTGCTCGGCGCCCTGGCCTTTGACGGCGACGAAGACGCACCCCTTAGGCCCCTCGGGTTCATCGCTCTCAACGGGCAGATTCGGGTATCCGATGGCGGGCTGTCTGTCGACTATCAACGCGAGACATACGGCGTACTGTCCGCCGCGCAAGAACCCTTGGTCCCATCGATCGGATCCAGCGTCCACAGACCTATGGAAGTATGCCAATCGCCACGCGCGTCGAACGAGAGAGAACGCACGTCCGAGACGACCGCCCTGATCGCACTCGGGCGTGCGCGCCTCCCCAGGCCCGAGTCCCCAATCGGAGGTCTTCCCCTCCCCGACCACCCGGCTTTGGAGCGCCCCACCGTCTTCTCGACGGAGCTCGGCGGCGTCTTCTTCGCCGACGATTGGGTAGTCGGGGAACGCGCGCCCGAGGACGGTGTTGACGACCGCTTGGGCGGCATAGTCGCCCACTGGCACAGGGTCAGAGATGCGATGCTGCAGGGTCGATCTTGGCGCACCTTTCGTGAGGGTCTCGTTCTTGACGAGGGTGGTGAACACGGTCGAGGTCAGCGCGCACGCACGGCGCACGGCGGCGAACTCGACGCGTTTCTCGTGGGCATATGGGAGCGTCATGGTACTCAGCGATCGCAGGGTCAGGCTTTCGAGGGCATGCCGAAACATGCGAGAGGATCCAGATTCCATGTCGCATCGATCAATTCCGGCCGTTGACGACTCGGAGACGCGTCTCACGGCCGACGTAAGCCGAAGCCCATTCCTATTATAGATTTCATTATCAATTCTGAGTTATCATCAGTCAGGTCTTGGCACGGCCTCCACGTTCTGACATTCAGTCAAGAGGTTCAGCTTCCACCCGTAATGTCATATCAACTAACAACGTTGCATCTTGTGCCTTGGTGCTTTGGTCTTCTTTAATAAAGAGGTGGAGTCGGAGGTGTCGCCGATCTTCTTACCACAAGCCCACAATGCTCTGCGCACTTCGATCTACACTGATGAATGTTCCGCCGAACAAATATGCAAGCTGTACGTCATATCTCTCTAGTGAAGATACTGTCGTGACTAGCTATAGACGCAGTCCTTACCGCCATCGCATATGATCACGGTGAGCCATAAGTTTCATTCCAGTACCAAGTACTGACACTTTTCGTCAGCCCTTACATTTTCAAAAGAGGTATGACGACACATCCCTGGCATTGCGCGCGACGTTTTCCTGACTGATGACCTAGATAGAATATGTATGGGTCAGGCAATCATCTCTTCATTTAGCCTGACCCTGATGAGACTCGATCTGTAGTGGAAACGCTGGACATGGGTGTCATTTATGTTCACTCTCGTAAACATCTATTCGGCCGTTGTCTCTGCAGCTAAGCAATACCATAGGTTCGCTATGTTGGTCCCTATGGTTTCATGTGAGTTTATGGTAATTACATATGTACTAGTTGTTTACTCAGAACGGCCGACCAGTCTTCCGAGGATCGGTATGTCTGACTATTGTGTGCGCAATTGATTGAAACGACGTTGACCTGTTCAAAGTGGATGATATTACCCAACTAGATCCTGTCGGTGCACAGGTATTCCCTCTGAGATAGTAGACTTGAGTGTGTGCTAACTTAATCAATCCTTAGATGTATGTGTTCACGTAACTTTCATTCTCGGCGCTAGACATGGATAACATCTATTGAACAGGTGTAAGTACTCGTACGCAATGCATTCCCGGCTTTTCTGTTCACAGTTTACAGGCAAAATAAGGTTTATGATCAGAGGATGGGCATTCTTTCTCTTTCTTGGTGCGGCCGACTGTATGTTGTCGAGTGTACACCCTTAGCGAAGCAAACTCTGACGAGAATGCAGTCGTCACGATCCTTCGTGTATGGTCAATTTATGATCGATCAAAGCTGATCCTCGTTGCTCTCATCACACCTTTCTCGTTGGAAATAATCTCCACAGTCCTCTTCGACGCTCTCTCTAATGTTCCAAGCAAGCAGTCAGGTGTGTGTCGCTTGCTTTCCATAAGGGCACACCGTACTAAGACAACCTCTCCACTTGTTGACTGACACATAGTGATCCTCACGAACACGCATCACGCTTCGTCATG
>JBBPMC010001403.1:0-11156 GCA_038090115.1 Strobilomyces echinocephalus | reverse complement strand
GTTGATTATTTAATATTTCCCACCGACCTCTGACACTGCTCGCGTTCAGTTCATCTGTGCGTATGGGAACGTTCACCGGCGTACGTTCCCTGACTTTTATGAACGTGCATTGACCGGCAGAACACTGATCGTGAGGGATGAGCCGCGATACCACGTGAACATCGCGGCCAACGACTCTTGCAATATCACATTGTTCAACTTGTCCACACAGGAAGAATCGCTCCACGCCCACCGAAAACCAAGGGATTGCACGAGCGAACAGAATGTCTGTAGCTTGATATTGGCTGGCGATGGGTCTAGATCGTAGATCGAGATATCCTGGACTTGATGAAGCAGAGGTTCGTCGTTTTCCCACCGGTGTGAGAGCATCACGTATCGATAAAACTTTTTGACTTCCCTGTAGATTCGTGCATGGTCGAGCTGCATGGTCATTGACGAGACTAATTCGCTGTAAATTGGGAGTTCCTCGAATACTAGCACTTGTTGTCTTTTGTCATAGACGCGACCGGTGTTGGTATCAATCAAAATGCGTGGGGTGTAACGGATGGTCTGTTGGACAACACGCCGAATGGTGAGTGTAGCATCGACATACAGACTGCGACGTTCTATGGTAGGTGATGAACAGATAGTGCTGAATCGATACCAAGAGATGGCTCACCCTGGACGTGGTCGTAGGGAGACTTTTCCAGTTTCGAGAGCATCTGATGGAATGCTTTAGCAGCTTCTGCATAGCGTTTCGCGCCATGTAGAACTGCATGCATCCTTTCGAAACCCTTGTAAGATGATGGATCAAGTATGGTGACCTGTGCGTATTGTCATTGACCGACCATCACTTTATGAAACCAAAAATACCTCGTCAGCATCGTTCAGGGCGTCCTTCCATGAGTTCATTGAAGCGAATGCTTTACTCCGCTTGATAAGGATATCCACGCGGTTGGCCGGGTCCAGCAACAGTATGGTTGAGAGATGTTTTACACCTTCGCTGTGGTTTTCAGAGCCGAGTGCTGCATCGGCTAGTTTCTCCAGCTTCTCTCCACATCGCCGTCGAAAATCTGCATCCGGTATTCAGATAAGGCTGTCAACTTCCGGCGTGGAATTACTCACCAACCTCCCACTGCACACGCTCGCTGTCGGTATCTCTGTCAACTCCCTGTTCCTTTTGCAACCGTCGGAAACACATAATTGCCTGACTGGTGCGACCGTCCTCTTGAAGAATATCACAAACCACCCGGCAGGCGGCGAACTTCGAACACTTGAACTAAACCAAAGGAGAGTCGATGTCGGAATCAAACCTACCGCGTGAAACATACCTTAGCAGCGGCATCCAATGCACTATCGGCTGAGCCCCGAATCAGCACCGTCCTCGCCCACTTGGCTAGTAGAGTGTTTCTAGCGGAATGATGAATAGATAATGCGGTAGAGTATGCTGCAACTGCTTCGTCTTCTCTCCCGATGTTCAATGCCTCATCACCACTACATTCTAATTTTGATACGCAACGTTCGGAAAATTCTGACGCATAATTGAACTCAACCATCCCATATGATGTACAGAAACCCACCAGTAAGCCAATTCATTATTAGCTTGCTGGCTCTGACACCCTCGCTTGCGGAGTCAGTGAGCTCGATTATGGAGGCTGCAGCATCGATATATCTGCCCCCAGCATACAGGACCTCACATTGATGTTTCTGCTCGTGAGCCCGAACAATCTGCTCGATGCCATAGGCTTGACGCTGAGAGTTTGACAGCTCATCATGGAGGTGCTGGACTGTTTGTTCGAGACGTGAAATTGTGTTGTCTATCATTCATATAACGAGCATGGATGTCAATGAGGCACGACCTTGGTAGATGTACCTACTTGAACTCTCGCCCAGCGCACGAAGATCACCACGAAGGGAATCGATGGTTTCAAGGAGACCAGCCTCCTTTTCATTGGCCATACGTTGGACCATAGCGAGCTCGCGACGGAGATCTCGCACGGTTTTCTCCAGATTTTCATCTGATGAACATGGATGTTCAAGTTAGTGAGCAAAAGTCAGAGTCGCGATGAACGCACTTGCGCCCTGCTCAACCATCGCATGACACTCGGGCTGCTCGGGTAATATCTGCAAGGATGGAAGAATTGGTCAGTAATCTTGTCGAGTACACCATCGAACCCAGTACACTTACATTACGATAGGCCGAGGGGATCAGGTCATGGATTTTTCGCAAGCTGATTTTCCTTCCCCCACTGATGACAATGTCGTTGTACGATGAGATGGCCATGGAAACAACGATTGGCGTGTGCTCGATGAGAGGCCCGATTTGCTTGTGTGTTGTGGTGTCCCAGAACGAGAAGGACGATTCTGCAGAAGCCGCGATGAATGCGCCGTTGCTCGCCAAAGCGATTGATCTAGCTTGTTTATTGCTATGAATGTGCCATTGCGAGAGTACGGTTCCCGTGGACACATCGAAGCATATGATGTCACCGCTGCAATCCAGGGCGAAAAGTCGCTTGCTATCGTTGATCCAGGCGAGAGATTGGTTCAAGGCCGAATCGACTTTGACAGCGACATTGGCGAGGCGGTTGCCAGTATGACTGTCGTAAATCCGGACGGAGTCGCGCCACCAGGTGGCCGTGGCCAGGAGGCGTCCGTCAGGAGAAAACTTGACCGCGCCTACAGAGCTGTCGTGCTCCAAGGGGGCGAGTAATCGCTGACCAGTGGAGAGAGACCAGACACAGACTGTCCGGTCTTTCGAGCCGGTCGCGATCCTCGTCGCGTCTGGTGAGACGTCCACGACGCGGACCCAACTGCAGTGAGCCTTGAACTCGCTCACTTTTGAGTGGCTCTCCGCGTCCCATACTGCGACTTGGCCGCAAGTCGTTCCACTCACTACCCACTTTCCATCTTGTGACACCACGAGATTGCCAACAGCGCCCCCAGCGTCCATCGGCGTCCCCATCTCCCTGCCGTCCTCGACTCGCCAGCGTCGGATCTTGCCTTCTTCGCCACCGCTCACGAAGTGCCTGGCATCGGCGAGGAAGGCGATCGACCATACATCAGCTCGACCATCGATTTCGATCGGTTTGGCGTAGGGATCGTTTTCGCCCGATTCTGGGAATCCAGTCAGCACCGCAAACTCGAGTGCTATCGCCGGTTCGGTTGCTCACCGCTCCTGGGTCGTCGGCGAGTACTCAAAGACATTTCAGGACGACGGGAATGAGCATGCGTGGTATGTGAGAAGTTGCCGTGAGATTAGTTCACACGCCCTCGTACCATCCTGCAACGCTGAAGCATCAGATTAGCCCTGCGGGCGGGTGATCAAGAGTTCGCTTTTCCGCTACTGGTTGGGGTGGTGCTGCATTGCCTTGGGGACCCGCTCAACAACCAGTGACTCCATCCGACAACATCGGACCTCGGTGGATGAGCGGAATACAAGTGCCCCGCGCTGGCCCCATTCTCCGCAGGTCTGAAACCAGTTTCCAGCCTACTCTCCGGTCCATCCCTCACCGATCGGCGGCACCATTGAAGCTCAATTCCATCTGTGCTCGTGACCGGTTCACCCCGGGGGTTTGAAACACAGGCTCACAACCGAGATGGGCCTCGGTGGAGCCCGTCCTCGTGATCCGGAGTGTACGCGCTGCGCAGTGTGTATCAAGTACGCCTGAGGATGTGCGAGGTGAGCTCGTTGCTGCATGCATCATCATCAAAATTGCCTCACGTACGACACATGGGTTGTAATGCGGCTCTAATGCACCCATGTAAGTAACGTTCTCCTGAGTGGTCAATCAGTGCAATGTGCCACTGTCCACGGATTGGGCCGATGATGATCTCTGCAGAAATGACTTGACAGTTTGCTTGGCACATTCCAGACATCAATAGTAAATGTCCGTGACAGATGGGCTCACTCGGCTCAGCCTGAGGACGTTCAAATCTATCAATAGCTCAGCCGATCTGCCGCGGTTCTGCCGCTATTATTATGTATTACCACGCTTCATGCGGTCTCCTACTTTCGAACGCTCCCTTCCCTCTTTCCTCATTTTTCTCGTTCCCCCATATAATCGCTGGATCGTTTCATACCTGAACGTGGGTGTTCCAGTCGGAATATATATTCTGATGGCGTTTCCGTGAACACCCTTAGCAGCTAAGCTGCGCAGGCCTGATCCTAGTCACTCCTTTCATCCACGAACCACAATGCGCAACCTCTTGTTAGGCCTGACTCTGTCCCTGTCGTCATCGCTTATCCCCCGCGTCCTTGCCGGACTACCGACCAACAAGATATATGGTGTAAACTTGGGCTCGTGGTGGGTAGATCTCATTTTCGGTGTTTAGCTCGGCTCCCGAGCGCCCGGTTGCATAGGCTCCTGCTTGAGGCCTGGATGCTCCCACAAGGTACCCAAGTCCGCTGTCCTACGACGCGCCCCTGTCTTGACGATTTTTAGAATGGGAGGACATGGGCGGGCAGTCATGTTCGAATTGCGTGGATTGCATCGCCACCGAATCGTAAGTTGGGCCTTCGTTCCGACGCCTCCCGCATCTCATGCCTCTCTAGCGCATTTGCCAAAGCGTATCCCGACACTGTCGACCAAAAATTCGCCGAACATTGGTCTACCTGGTTCACCGAGTCTCACGTCGAACAATTCGTAGCAGCCGGAATCAACACCGTCCGAGTTCCGGTGTGTATGCGCGTTAACATTCAGTTATATTATGTCCTCAGGACGCGCGTTGACCTTTCAGCTCGGATATTGGATCGTCGAAGCACTAGTTAACCGCCCGGATGAAGCATTCCCTCGCGGAGGTCTCGCATACCTAGTACGTGTTTCAAAGAATGGAACTCACTCCAAAAATCATAACATAGGACATTGACAGCGCCAAGGGTTGAGCTGGCTGAAAGAAGCTGGGATTCAGGCGATTTTGGATCACCATGCGTTACCAGGCGTTCAGACACCAGGACAACAGTTCACCGGAAAGTACGTGGTTCGGCATCCAAACTTGTTTGTTGAGGTTGAACAGGCGATAGCTGTACTACTGATGTTCAGTTCTACGTCAGTGCGCGTGACATATGATGGCATATATTGTACGATCTGATAACTTGCTTGCCAGACATCTTATAACTACCACCGCGCATTGGTTTGGACCGCTGTGATGACCTCCCTTGCGCATCTCGATCCCAATTTTGGCAGTGTTTTTGCCATCGAGGCTGTCAACGAACCTATCTCTGATGCTACGAAAACACCGGGCTATGGCGAATGTGTGCTTTTTCGCGTTTATCGATCCACCTCCGCTCTGACACTTCATTTCAGTCCAGAAGAACTTTGTTCAGGTTGTTCGTGCTGTAGAGCTCACTCTCGGCATTCCACTACCTGGGATGCCAACGAGTCGTTCCTTCTCGCCAACAAACTTCACCGCCGCGCTTGGTGATACATGTTCATCTTCCCTATTCAATGACGATGTTGTTGCAGCAATCGAGGATGCCATTCCCATCCTCCTTGACATCGCCTTTGATTGCGGCCTTGACGACGTCTTTACGAAGAAGCCATTCCACCGCGAGACCCCGTTGGTTACAAAGTAAGGTTCCCGAAGCCTGCAGCGTGTACTGTGTTTTAGATCGCTCTAAGCTTCATGGACGTCAACTGGCAGTCCAACGACCCACCCAATCCCGCAGATGCTGCGATTGGACCTCAGGGATACGATAACCATTTGTACTACTCGTAAGCTCTAATCATAGCCTAGGTATCCTTTGACTTACACGAGCTCCAGGTTCGGGGTAATACTGCCACGAGATATATCTTGAACTTCACTCATTTCCCGTTCTAGGGTGTCGCCGACGCGAATCCAGACGCTTACATGAAGAGCATTTGCAGTAAGTCATCTACAGGTGTTTCTCGAACGTGTCGTTCACCACCCTACCCTACCCTCAAGATCTTCAGCGTATCCAAAACGACGCTGCCCTCGGCAACTCGCCTCTTTGGTTTGGCGAGTGGGGGCTCCCGACCCAATTCAACGCAACGGATGAGTTCCTCTACAAGTGGGCAGACGCTCAGAAGCTGGCGTATAGCAAGGGCGCCGGATGGATTGTAAGCCTCGTCGCTTGGCGCACGCGGGACCTTCCTCATTCACACCTTGCAGTTTTGGAACTTCAAAACAGAGATCTCGAACCTGACGAACGGAAACGCGCTGGCTCGGCAATGGTGCGTGTTGCGCGAACTGATCGAACGACGTGTGTTGACGATCCGCTCTTGTACATAGGTCGTATCTTGAAGGCGTCAAACTGGGATTCCTCACGCGGAACCCTGCCGACTATCACGACCCCAACGTGTGTGTGCCGTACATCAATGGCACGGGCACGAACAGCACGACGGCCAAAACGTCATGACGTTTACGTCGGACCGTTGGCGACTCGCTCACGCCGATTACCCCCACGGATCATTCATTCAATAGATACATTTAATAGTAATCCTTCGTTGTATCATACCAAGCACTTCGATATCTGATCAATCCGCCGACGTTCTTTTGTTTCGCTGTCGACTTCGAGTCATCGACGTAATGTCGGTTGTAGCCGTGCTCGTGGTGGAACTAAAGAATACCCATATATCTCCGCGTTACTAGAGCAGTACATAGATGATAGATGAGCTGCAGACAGATATATGTGCCACCACCTTCAGCAACTACGGCTCTGCAGGTGTTCAATCGGATTACTATTGTGTTATTGGTCCTTATTGCGTGTCAATGATAGACCGTGCGGCAGCCGGTTCGAGTGCGAGTAACTCTGGTACAGGAACCAACTTCGCGATCTGTAGATCAGATGGGATCGGTCTCACTTTGCTTACTTACGGGTTCTACAGGTAAGCTAATCGTTTGGCTTCCGTCCAACCCTACGCTACGGCGTTCTACTACCTGCACGCGACACGCAACGTGCCGCGTACAGAAAGCTCAAACCAAAAAAAAAAAAAAGAGGCTGGCTTTCTAGTCGATGATGCTCAGCTCCCTGGTACGTGTCTTGGCAAACTCGTCCTTATACGTGTTCCAGATCCTGCCGGGCAGGGTCAGAGATGAAATACAGGTCGTTTGAAAATTAGGCGGACCGAGTCAGCTCTTCGATGTAGAGTTCTTGCACCCCCGTCACTTGCTCTATGGATGGCTTGTCGCACTGTTGGATATGTATTGGCCGGCCAACTATCACCGACGATGAGTTGGAAAGCTTGTAATGGTAGAGTCACTCACTAACTGATACGATCCTTCGACGATGGGGCATCAGTCCAAGATTATCTGGTGGTATGATACGGAATCAGTTGGTACATGGGAAGCTGACTTCTTTAGACCGCATAGATCGCACAATTTAATAGCCCGCGCCCGTGGAACAAGGGAAGCGTGAATCCAAACATGCTTTGAAACCTCTTTTGTAAGGCGTAAACGGTAGTTCCCTTTTCATTGGGCATTTGCTCGTAGATCTAAGAGAGCGGCGCGGTCATTAGAGGCACGCTTAGCTGACAGCAAGCAATGTACATCGTTTTCTCCAAAGGAAAACACCGGCACCAAGTCGGCGCTGACAGTGAAGTCGTGAATGAGGAGAGGTTTCCTGATTGAGAAGATAATCTGACATACCCATGCTGGATCGCGACCTTGATGAACCCAAGCCTGTGGGTTTCGATGAGTGTTTGCGTTCACCCCAACCATCTTGACTGACCTTCGTCTCAGCGTCAGATCTGCCGTACCCGGACGAGCACTCAAGCTCTCTGTAGCGCCACCAATCACGATAGCGATGGCTTGCCCTGCTCCACGTCTCAAGATGTTGGAGCATGACCGCTTAGAGACGCTGCTGATCCCAAGGGCCATGATGATCTCGCGGTATAGAGGTATGTTGAAGTTACTCGCAAGCGTAAGAAGGTGAGGCTGGATCCCCGGAAACGCGAGAGAAAACCCAGTAGCTAATTGCACTTTTCAGTATGTTACTCAACAAGAGGGCGGTAGTGTAACCTTCTGTTGCGAAAGTGGCCATTGCACCCCTATGAGAGCGAGTCAGAAGAAACACTGCTAACAACAGTCGGTGCCTCACATTCCTATAATCCCTAAGAGTCGAATGGGTCAGGCATAAGAGGGATCGTCGTAATCTAGGACAAACCATGCGGATGGTAACCAAAGACATATGGTCGATCTGCTGGTAAATCGCATTCCTGCGCAAACTCTCCAGGTCAAATCGTTATAGAGGAGATGACTAACTCACTTTCATGAGACTGCACACGTCGCATATGACAGTCAGAGGCTAAAAGACCTGACGCGTTTCTGGAGACGTACGACGCAGGGTAGTACTCTGCAAAATACTGCCATATCTTCAATGAGCGAAACCACGGGCTCAGCCGCCTGCCATTCTCCGGACTATTATCGATGCGAATCCATGTAATATAAACAGCGAGGAACGGCCAGAGCGCCGGAATCGAACTTGATGGCATACGAGGTAAGCCCGATGTGGATGGAACAAGACGAGCCCGCACCATAAGACCAGAAAGACGAACTGGGCAGTGAGAAACAAGGTAGACCAGGCGGCGACGACAAATGTCTGGAGTCGACGTCTAGGGGGTATCTTTGTCGGTGCAAAACTGAAAGCTGACGCTTCAGTATGCTTGTGGAGACGTAAAGGCACAACTCAACTCGATCGACGCTTGCAGGGCGACCACGGGTCGAAGGGGCGCGCTTGGCGTCAATCGGGACAGTCTTTCACGCAGGGCAGAGGCGGACATCGTTCGAGACGACGTATTCAACGGCTGTCCGTGGCCCATGTTGTGCTTGTCGTCGTCGACTGCTGGGTGGATGAAAGAGTGTTTTCCAGGGCGATGCTGGGTTATGACAGATTGTAAATGCGCTTTCAAATTCGCGGGGACATGCCTGCCAGTGCGGCGCGAGATGGTTGATAGAGAGAGTTCTACTTACATAACAGCATCGCCACCTTGACCCGTGGAATCACATGATGCCTCTACTGTTAACAGGAACTTTTTATCTGCCAGCTTCTATGTCCGGTGTCACTTACAGGGACGATATTACGAGGTTCAACAGCAAGCATTATCATTGAATGATGTGCACATATTTTTGTTCAAAACGTTGACATTCGGCACGAAATCATGGACTCTGCGTCGCGAAGCGCACCGTAGTGTTTTACGCGCGTTTCAACATTTACGCTGCACGTACTCGGAAGGCATGACCCGCATATTGAACGAGGGGCGACCCCATCTTAGGTAAGTGGGAGGTAATTGTGCGACCTGAAACATCTACGGTGCTTCGTCTGATGGTAAATTTTATGAGGTAGTCGATTCATACACGAAGAGCAATATATCTCAATCATTTCTACAATCACTTCTACACAATCCTTCTACATACCACCGGCCCGCTTCTTTCCGGACCTCTGGCCGCAGTGGTTCATATCCCGATATCGATCACTAAACGATATGTTCACCAATTATCTTCGCCATGACTACGCGTTCAGCGACAGTGAACGGAGCAAAAACTCTCGGTTGTATGTTACAGGAGCTTCTGGGATGATGTTGTCTCCCCAACTGTCCGCGTTCTCCGGACGACATACCCCTTGCAGTCCCACATCTGGTGACGTCCCACAGCCGATTTTTATATGCTGCCTTCACACGCTGCTGGCTTGTACAGGGAGGATTAGCATGTCTCCTTTACACCCCGACATCAAGCGCTCTCATCCACTTCGGACGTCCCCGTGTATTGAAATCTACGAGGAACGCGAAGCGCTTCGTTGGTGTCGGCCCAGCAAAAGCTGCTGTACAGAGCAAACTTTTCTTTCTCAGCTCGGAGCTAGCTAACATCGCACAGTACATCAGTGATGCCGCCTCGTTCAGGGGGACCGAGAACGAAGACTCTTGCATACTCCGAGTTGGTTAGGAGCTCCGCAAGAACGACTGGGTGGACCTCGCATGTCACGGTCTCGCAAACATGTTTCAATCCGCGTTCGCTCTGAGCGACGGGTACTTTACGGTCGAACGCATCATCCGCGGCAATCTAGAGGGCCCCGAATTCTACCTTTTTGCATGTCATACAACCGTCGGAGACAAGAAGAGTCCGGATGGGATGGTCCATCTCGCGTCGGCCATGGAGTGTGCCGGTTTCTGGCGGTGGTCGAATCCGGTCGTATAAACCACACGCATGCGACGCATGCGTTCAACAAGATGACGAGGTCGGTCAATGTACCGATCGATGAGCGACACATTAGCGCTTAGTAAGTTTTCTGGCAAACAACTGGACGGTTTTGAATTCGCTGTTTCACATTCCCACAGCGTCCCACATTTGTCCCAGTTTATGCCTGAGGAACAATGGAAGGTATATTTACCCACTGAACCGATTGTTCATGGTTTGATCTACCTGTTGTGTCCTGAGGCTGGTATGCAGAACATGCAAGGCACGCTTATATTCGTCGTATCGTAGCCTTCTGCAGCGGTAGGTATTGCCGAATCTTTGAAGAACGGAGCATCGCCATGTAGGTTCCTAATCGTGCGGTTGCACCTGGACAACGAGGACGGAAACATCGATCGGCCACTCGTTTGCCATTTTCGCTGAAGGAGAAAAATTGCAGGACTGGCATCGTCGACAAGAACGATGGATTCACTCGACGGATGGAACTCAATCGACAACGGCGCCACGCTGCACGTTCCATGGGTGGGTGATGTCCGTCACATGCATGTCTGATGACAAGCCCATGGAAGTCTAGGCCATAAGCGCTAAGCCATGAACAGGGTGGTGGCTCGCACGGTGACGATGGCGATATCGTCGATGACCCTGTGCTCTTACGGAGATGTGATAAGATCTTGCCTTAATTCATATGTAACAGCCAATCAGGTTCATTTTCACACCTCCGAACGCCATCCGTCAATGATGGCGTGGCTATGTGGAGCGCCACGCGTGACCACTTCGAACTAAACACGACAACGAACGGCACAACATTAGTCAGACACCTAATACGACGATCTGCACGAGCTTGTAAATGTCAATATTGGGTCTGGACACCAATAATTTGTCCCCCCCCTTAAAAAGATAATTGATAATCATGAAAAATACACCGTTCACTCCTGTTTGATTCCGCAGTCCGGAGGTCAAGGGGACGTCGGCGTACTACATGCCGGATCATCGCGAAATGAGTGATCGGCACGGCTGCACGGATTAACCGG
>JBBPMC010001401.1:0-11169 GCA_038090115.1 Strobilomyces echinocephalus | reverse complement strand
AGTGACGTCTCGCCCGCGTGAACAGAGAAGCACGTCCGTGGGTGAAATCGCCTAAGGAGTGACGCAATCCAACCTGGGATCATCCGGTCTCGCTTAGCGGCACTGCGCAGGGTAGGGCGCCAGCAGCCAAGAGTCTAGACTCGTTCCCTCCCTTGGACGCCCACACGCACGCAAGGACTGCGCGTGCCTCTTTGTCGACCGAGGCTTCTAAGAAGCGACCCGGATCACGGCGTGCTATGTGTATGTTATATACTACTAGAAGGACCCACTAGTCGAGGGACTCTGAGGCTAGTAGCGCGTGTGTGTAGCCGTGGGCGTCCCGGAACCTTGCGTGGCAGCCCTGCGAAACTTGTGTTGATAGCCGTAACACACAGATTGACCGGGTGGGCGTTGAACGTTCATTGGCCCGGGGGGCGCAGCGCCGTCCAACTTGAAGACATGCGAAAATACCGGACCGACCCGAGGGGGGAACGCGTGGTCTATGTTTCGTTGTCAACATGCGTCGTTCGACGCAAGTGACCGAGTTACGGGCCTCCTCGGACTCGGAGGCAAGTGTGGACCGTCGGAGCAAACCTGAGCGACGACGTTTCGAGTCGGAACCGCGGGTAGTTGGGGACACCGCCCGGTGACCTACGGTACGTCACAGCGCAGAGAGAGAGGGGTTCCCACGGCGCAGGACACACACAACTTCTCGGAGCCTCTCGCACACACCAGGGCAAAGGACTGGTGGGGAACGTCGAGCCTCTGAGTGCCGCATCAGATGATCGTCACAGTTCGGGAGACCCAACCCCCTCTAAACGCGCTTCGGCTGCAACTCGGGCTCCCCGAGGTCAAACTCTCCCGCGGTTGGCCCGCGTGATGGGTTTATCCCCTCTCTAGTCCGCGCCGAGTCCTCCGAGCGCGCTGCTCGATTCCGAGGACGTGGCCCCGACGTCGGGCTCTCCCATCTAAACTACCAACGACGTCGTGATCGTCCCGATCGCCCACTGCGGTCTGTGGGAGCGATCAATCGATCACTTGATCTGCCCGGATCATCGCGACATCCAATCAATCATCGATCGCTATCCATCCAACAGACCTGCGAATGCGAACGACCCACTCGAGTTGGCCCTGACTTTTTCATCCTTTTTGTTCGTTCTTCCCTTGGAGCTGGAGGCGCGACTTTTTTTCCCTGGATCCGGCTATGACCGGCAAAGCCTTGCGTCCAACTTTCTCGACGCCTCGTTTCACGTTTCACAGGCGTGCGCTGGCCCTGTGTTCGTTTGCAGCCTTCCATTCGCCCTCTCCGGTGAGCTAGTAGTAGCGGCCTGAACGCTCGCCACTTTGCGCCCTACGGGGTTCTTTCAGACCCCCTACTCTGGACGTCCGACCACGCCCCAAACCTTCATGAAACCTTGTACGGGTACTACTCGAGGCCCAGCGGGGCACTCACTGCCAGTGTCGGGTGACGCTCGGGTCCGGCTCGGAAGAACCCGTCCGCTAATCTGACCTCCTGCGCGACGGCCCTACCCGCCTTCCTTGTGTGCGCCGCGGGACTGAGGTCTGGACAGACCGCTTCAGAGAGGGACGCGTGTTTCCTCCCCAAACGTGATGGGTCACCAGCCTCTCTTGCTTGGAGCCGCATCTGCCGGTCTGTTGTCTGTCAGGTGGCGACGTCGAGCGTTTGACGCGCAACCCTCGTTGGGAACGTGCCCCAGGCAAGGCAGCGAGCCGAGTCGCGCGCCTGAAGCAATCCATCGGCGGAGGTCGCGTCCAGGCGTCGGCACGCCCCCATCCCCCTCCCCTTGTTTGTGATCGTTCTGGACGGGTCGCAACTGCGGCCCTCTCGAGTCTTTCGCTGAAAGCAATCATAGTATTGGCGGTGACGGCGAGCTGCGTGTACGCGACCCTTCGTACACGATCGCTGACGCTGCGGCCTCGAGGCCAGATCGTTTCTGCCACAAGGCATTCATGTATGTATCAGCAGGTCGTGGCGTTGCGCCCTCCCCCCCTCCCTTACTTCTTCTCGGTCGTTCGGACGCGAGTCCGTGCTGCGTATTGCTAATGTGTGTAGGCCTATATCAGCTGAACCGTTCACACGTACTCTTCTTCTCCATCTTTCGGATCACGCATCGACGACTCGGACTCGGTCGGTGCTTTGCGCTCGCGCCAGGAGAAACGAACAACACAAAGTTCAAGAGGTTGACGACCTCCGTCGGATTATCTCGGCATCTCGCGGGAAGCGATGACGCGATTTGATTTGTATTGAATCGATGTGCCGGTGCGTACTTGGATGCCTTTGTGGCTTCTAGGTCTGTTCCGTAAACGGCTCGCGGGAACGATACCGGGCGCAAAGTCATTTACCATGCTCTCCATGCAAAAAAACTGCCCCGCCTAATCGTCGACCCAAGGTATCGTCCGATCAACTTGGTGGCACATAGCGCGGGCAGGGCGAATCGGGCGTGGTCTCCACGCCGAGTCGGGTGATATTGCACTTTGTCAAACGGTATCACGAGGAACGTCCGTAATCCTGAAACCCTATCGGAAAAAGAAAAAAAGGTTTCTTATCTGCCCACCTCGAGTCCCCCTCAGATCGCGGTTCTCTCTCAGTCGAGCGGCTATGCCCTACTTCGAGAACCCTGACGATCGTTGCCTTTCACGAAACCTCGTGACCAGAGCGGGTGCGCGCCGGCGGTCTTCTCGGTTCGAAAGCTCTGATGGGCCGGGCTTGACGCGAGGGCGTCGTGGCGGCGAGCGGCGTGACGATCTGAGTCGGCCGATCCCCTTCCGCTCTCCGCACGCGTAAAAGTTTGGTCCCGTTTCGGGCGAGAGAAACGATCATTAATCTCGAGGTTTGTTCGGGTCGACGACACGACGGCCCGTCTGTTCGAAAAAGGGATGGCTCCGCAAGGAACCGTAATCATCATCGAGGCGGTGGACGCAGCTTCGATCTGTGTGATGGATCATATGCGGACGAGCCCGTCGTGGCGTCATGGCTATTTCTGCTTCGATGAAAGAAGGGGGGGACCTCGTGTTTGATTCCAACTTTATTCGCTCTTTGGACGAACGAGCGGAGGCCGAGAGAGGTAAGTCGAGAACCGAGGACTGGCTTGAGTTGGAGCGAACGCCGCCATCTGTGTTCTTCGCGATCGTTGTGTCCCCATTTCGATCGAGAGCCATCATCTCCGGGGAAAGATGACTAGTAGGACGGCACGCCCCCCCCCCTGACGGGGACTCGCGGTCGATATTTCGGGACCCGAACGGTAGGCATTGACAACAAGAATAGAACCAGTGCTTGGTGAGAGGGGCCAAGTGAAGGAAGAGCCATGACGACGGCGGACGTCGGAGAACGGTGGGAGGCAGTTCATTCGACCTCCCTCGAAGGAGAGCAAGGACCGATCAGCGACGGGGATGATGGAAACCGATGGATCTGAGTGAAAGGGATAGGTCACTTGATCGCATGATCCAGAAACAGTAGGTGAGAACGGGGGCGTTCACAAGCTCGTCGAGGACCACGCGCGGGAACGACGCCCAAGCTGTAGCTCTGAGACAGCACATCCTCGTGGGCAGTCTAAAGCGACGACTCTGGATATTCGCCGAATGGGTACGGTAGCACGGTGCTTGCGAACTGATTGAGTGAGTGTTGATGTGGCGCCGAGTCAACTGTAATCACTGATGTTGATGCGCTGGGTGAGGATCAGGTGTTCGCTTTCAATACTTACAATAACACTGTTAGCGGAAGCATCTTCAACGTTGTCACGATGCCATGACTGTCCAGACGTCCACGGCCGCCGATCGACGACGAACCATCATGCAGAGGCCGCATGAAAATTTCGACGAAGATCGTGAGACCCAAGTACGTGAAATTGGTCATCATTTGGTAATCCGGCTAAGTACTTTAAGTCTTAGCTGTGTCCACTTCAATGCTCCTGCTAGTCATTGACCCCGAGTTGTAGGATCCGAAAAACAAACCGAGAACACCTATTCACATTGCAGGAGAGGTGATGGTACGTTTGACAGTTCGACGTTGACCTGCATAGCTCGGTCGGTTCCACAACTCGATGCACTCGCACAAGAACCTCCGGTACGTAGCACGGCAGCGGCCCAAACCTTTCGGAGCCGCAGACGCAACTGCCGCATGGACGCGGTAGCAGAACGTGTTTGCTGGTTCTCCGTTTCGTAAACCTCTCGCGGGAGTGAGCGCGTGTCGGTTTCATCCTGTCGCAATTTATCAATCGACAGACGTCGAATCGTGTCCGGATCACGAGTTCGATGATCCCCATGGACTGGCGCGCTAGCCGGCATTCCTAGTAGTCCGCCTTGAATCCAGCATCTCGATGACGACACGAGATCGAGCACCAGGTCCATATCAGAGTGGAACCTGTGTCCTCGTACATAATTAAACCGCCTGCTCCATGCGAGCTCCCCGAGGGTAAGTTCAAGACATTGCGTCACAAGGTAACGTTGTACCCGACGCCCATCTGGAAAGTTTCAACCCGGCGGATGTCGGGCAAATCGGGCACATCCCATGTCGAGCGCGCCGTGCGCCGCACGGTCAAGTTGGGTGATATATTGCCGTTGCACATTGACGTTGGATCGTTCTGTCTACTACCCCCAAGAGTCTCGGGGCCTGTCTCGACCACTATCGTACAAACATTTTTTCTCAGTTGAGCGGTCGACCGCATTTTGAGAAGGCCGTGCTACGGAACCCACTGAGCGTCATCCCAAACTCGCACGTTTCTCGCAAGAAGCACGCCTGATTGGCATTATAATATTGATCAGACCTTCTTTGATAAGTTATCCAGGTCGAAGATACACCATCCTAGAAGCTACGAGGCAGGTTCGGTAGGGACATATTAGAACGGGAGACTAAAGCTTTGCGTTGTTGCTTCCGCCTCTTTGATGGAGAAACGGAAGGTCGGCATAGCGGACTGTCATTCCAATTGTCCTTGTCAACGACGATGCAACGCCACTGTCGTCGGATAAGACGGAGGAACCCGAGAGAAGCGGTTCAAAAGCAAACCGAGCTTAAGGCGACGCCAGTCTGCCCAGTATCTTCTTAATGTCCGAACACGACAGAATTCATACATCGCTTTTTCGTTGTAAGTATATGTATGTCTGATTCAAATGCTGTCGTAACCAGGGTGGGACAGGGGGCCGCGGCCGTTGATGGGCGCCCGGGTCAATATTTCTGGACTGACAGCAAGAAATGGAACCTATGATAGTGACGTACCCGGACTGGATAGCCATGTGGGACGGGGGCGGATGTCGGAGAAGGGCTTTGGACTCGAACCCCCCCCGGAAGGGGAGCCAGTAAATAGACTAGCTGGGCTGGACGCCTACGTGGCTCGTGAGTCGCCGAAGACCACATGTGGACCGGATGCAAAGGACTGTAACTCAAGTACTCACGCTTCACTAGTAAGCATATCCCGTGAGTTTAGAGCGGTGTGGTTTGTCTACTCGGATATCTCATGAGGAGCCTGATCCACACGAGATGGCGAATGTTGCCACTGAACTGAGAATTGGTTGATGATAAGTGTCGTGAAGTTTCCATGATGTCTTTGATTGACCGAACCATCTGGTAATAATGACCTATAGTCAGTCGATCATGGTCCATCGGCCATAGCGGCCATGAGAAGAAGCGGTAATAAAATAATCTGATGTCTGCTATGGTGACATCGAGTTAGACCTGGCGATTCGACATCCTTCCTTTGTCACGATACCGAATCCGTCGTTGGGCTATTGCATGACGGTCTCCCCGTAACTCCTCCGGATGAAACGCCTCGCGCCTCGCGGTGAAACTCGTCGAGTATCTGCCGCAGTCTGCATTAGCTGTCAACTTGTGCGGTCCAGGGTAATGGTAACTGGCTCCCTTGCATAATCGGGCATCAAGCAAGTGGCCTTATGGGGCTGAGCACGGGCAGTGCAGGCATGTATCAAGATCAATGCCCACCTGATCATGACCGTGAACGACGAAGGCTTGTGCTTTTCAGGCCCTCCATACGGGCGCTGAAAACTACATCAGTAAATCACCCTTTTTCGGCCAGTGTCTTCACACGTTACAATGTCACGCAGTGCTTACAACATGTGACAGCGCCGCAGCACCCAGAGCCACAGGCGACGGCAAGGGCGCACAGCGTGTCACAGTCAGTAAGTAGGATAGACATGTAATTAGCGTAGCTAGTTATCCTAATCACGAGGGACTTAGAAGATTTTTGCGGGTGAGTGTGACACGTGACACGTGTTGAAATCCGACCGCGGTCGCGATTCACGTCTCACCAACACCCTCGCCTGTCCGGCCCCTCTCGCGTCTTCTCACGTCCCGCCGTGTCTAACGCCTCCCTCGTGCTCGTTCACGTCGCCGGCGTGCCAAATCGAGCGCGAGGCTCGTTGCCCGCGCTACCTCGTGCCCACCGTCGTCCACTGCATCCCCACGCGTCTCCTCGCGCCGAGACGGCGTCCACCGTCCCCTCTCGCGTCTGCTCGCATCCCAGCGTCGCCCAGCTCCCCTGCCTCCCATTTTCTGGCATCGACGCTTGCCCGTCGCTCCCACCGTCTACTCGAGCCCGAACGCTCGCCCAACGCTCTCACCTCCCGTTTTCGGGCGCAACCACTCGCCCATCGCCCCCATCGTGTCCACTCGAGCCCGAACGCTCGCCCAACGCCCTGCCTCCCATTTTCGGGCGTCGACGCTCGCCCGTCGCCCCCGTCATGTCCACTCGAGCCCGAACGCTCGCCCAACGCCCTGCCTCCCATTTTCGGGCGTCGACCCGTCGCCCCCGCCGTGTCCACTCGAGCCCGAACGCTCGACCAACGCCCCGCCTCCCATTTTCGGGCGTCGACGCTCGCCCGCCGCCCCCGTCGTGTCCACTCGAGCCCGAACGCTCCGCCACGCCTCCCATTTTCGGGCGTCGCCGCTCGCCCGTCGCCCCTACTGTGTCCACTCGAGCCTAAACGTTCGCCCAACGCCCCCGCCTCCCGTTTTCGGGCGTCGCCGCTCACCTGTCGCTCTCACCTCCCGTTTTCGGGCGCAACCACTCGCCCATCGCCCCCGTCGTGTCCACTCGAGCCCGAACGCTCGACCAACGCCCCGCCTCCCATTTTCGGGTCTTGACGCTCGCCTGTCGCCCCGTCGTGTCCACTCGAGCTCGAACGCTCGTCGAACGCCCTCGCCTCCAGTTTTCGAGTACCACCGCTCCCCCACCGCTCCCACCATGTCTACTCGAGCCAGAACGCTCGCCCAACGCCCTCGCCTCCCGTTTCCGGGTGCAACCGCCCGCCCGTCGCTCCCGCCGTGTCTACCCGAGCCCAAACGCTCGTCTAACGCCCTCGCCCCCAGTTTTCGGGCGTCGCCGCTTGCCCGTCGCTCCCGTCGTGTCCACTTGAGCCCGAACGCTCGCCCAACGCCCTCGCCTCCTGTTTCCGGGCGCAACCTCCCGCCCGTCGCTCCCGCCGTGTCTACCCGAGCCCGAACGCTTGCCCGACGCGTTCGCCGTCCCTTTACGGGCGCCATCGCTCTCCCGTTGCTCCCACCGTGTCAGTTCGAGCCCTAACGCTCACCCAACGTCCCCGCCGTTCTTTTTCGGGCGTCACCGCCCACTTGTCGCTCCCTCGAGAACACGACGAAGACGACAATACGAGTCGACGACGACGCCAACACACTGTACATAGCACCTCATGTCATTTAGTATACATAATAAAATTTTTAACTCTAATAAATTGTGTGGAAAGGTAGAAGTGAGCCCAGACTTGTACAGTATGCTACAGCGCGCCCAGACGAACAGGATTACATAATCTGGACAGCGCTGGGGCCGCTGTGCACGACTGTGACAGCACTGTGACAGCACTGGACAGGGGGGGACCCTACTGGGATGCTGTGACCTCTGGCCAGATATGTCCAGACCTGGACAGGGGTCAAGTGATTTACTGATGCTGAAGGAAACTCATCCCCTTGTGCCAATCCCAGCCTACAATACACAAGATTTGATCACGCCTGATGCATATTTATTTCAACCTCTCACACTGGTCTATCACCGGCAAGAAGGGCAGCATAGGCACTGACATTATCACTGTGGGTATCAAATGATCTGTCATTGCTTCACCGACAAATTGCCTTTACATTAAGCCTGCTGCAGCAGCTTGTACCAGAAGTGTCGTCTTAACTAGGTAGATATGTAGACATTATCGCTTACACTTCATACACACATGCCAATCCAGTGTCGTACCCATTGCGAATGACAAGCAAGGTTTTAGCCGGCGCCAGCCGGCACTTCCCAAGTCAGTCAAACTTATGGTCAACAGTCTCTGACCGATGAAAAGAAGCCGCATTGGAAGCGCAGTGTGCTGCCCGATGGTTACGAACGATAAAATGACATCATGGCACGAAGTTCGAACCCTCGATCGAGTAACCCGGGGCCGACGTCAGTGTCAGTGCTGCACTACTTGAAGGAGATCAACACCATTACGCCTGAAAAACTATTGGCACCGAGACTGGCGAACGTGGTCAACCTCCATTGTTCTGCTCACTTCCATTTGTTGCGAGTCCACTGAGGTGAGAGGAATTCGCCGTTACTTTATCGACTCGGATGGGACTAATGGTTTGTGGGCAAAGGGACTGCCCTCATTGAGGGCAGTCCCTCAACTTGAATGAAACAGGTGTTAACTTGAAGTGAAAATCAGTCGCATCACGGCGCTCACTACTCGTTGACGAGCATTTCCGTGGATCGGTATGCAAGTTGACGGCCACGGCTGCCATATGAACTACATGGTACACTATGATACGAATCGCCTCCCGTTTCGCGTCATGCAGGCTCAGATGGTGGCGGCACAGTGAGGTCGTGTCTCACAGCTAGAATCCATGTCAGCGAAGAACACTCGTTCGAACAACGACGGATACCCACGGCCACTGTTTTTGGAATGACCTTGACTCAACGATGTACCGATGAAGATGGCGTTGGGGGCGATTACGGTGTCCTTGAGGACGAGATTGATGCTGTAACGCGCCGAACACGAAGTCGCTGGCGATGAAGTCGGCGTCTGATTTTCTGTTTCAGAACGAGGAGCATGCGATGCCGGAGGGTCTGCAGCACCACCCTCCAGAACTGTGCCGTCGACCGTGCGTCATTGAGACGAGACTTGTAGGTGCAAGCGACTCACGGGTCTTCAACTGGTCCAGGAATATGTTGACCTCCGGCGAATTGTGATTCACGGTCAGCGCGTGAAACGCCTCCGAGATCGCTTTTCCCAACTCGGGCGCCTTATCTAGGCCAACATCTGGGGTAACTCTCGCTCCTGTAGGGGGCAGAGACTCTGGAGTTAATGGTAAATAAGGTGACTACGCCCCAACTGAATTATGAGAACACACCGTTGACGAACTGTTCCTCGTTGCGAAGCGTTGACGCAGGCTTGGATAGACAATTGGATGGTTGTGGAAGGTCATGCCGTGCTGTAGGTGTGTCTTCGGCGTTCCGTGGGGCGTCATGACCGTCTGCTCCTCTACAGGCTGGACGCTCGAACTTCAGTTTCCTTCCCTCGTCTTCGATTGAGGTGGTTGACACTTCACGTTTCATCGGTTCTAATGTGGTTTTCACTAATAACGCCAGTAATACCCTTACGACTCGGTAGTTCGCCAACTCTTGAAACGGGTTTAGAGTCGTGGGATTGTTTTCGGACACCCGTAATGACCTGTCGGAGACGGATCAGAATCATGGATAGAAGGAAGGTGGTGTACGAACACCGTCCGTCTAACTCGTGTCGCCTTTGCAAAGCCCCCACTCTGATCGAGGCTCGCACACGCTGGCGTGGTGTCGAGCACCTCCTCGACGGTAGCTTCGAGCAAGAGCTCCCCGTGAGCGAGGGCCCCGGATTTGTCCGGGGACATGGGGAGGACTGAGCGGGCAAATCAGCCAGCAGCCTCGAGGTTGATCGGAACGATGACGGTCGGAAGTTGTAACATGGTATCAGGAAGATGGACATCGAAAACACGACCGCAGAGCCTAAATATCTGAGCGCGGTCGGGCGTGATTCAATCGATGTTGTCCTGGCTCTGGATGGGCATCCTTGTCTTTGCACTTTACGGAACCGGCGTGTATTTCTGAATCCTAATACACAATGAAATTTACGCTCTGCAGGTAAACGTGACATCTTGTAGGAAGCCTTCCCACTGTGAGCGCGACAGATTAACTGGGAACTTGGAAGAAGGTGCGGAGAGCTCCAGCAAGGGTTGCTACACACCTAAGTCCAAGTGCTTTCAGAAAATCGTTGTAGTATCCTCTTGCGCCGAAAGAAGGCACTTTGGCAGCAGAGTCGAGAACCTAGTATATGGAAGTTGTAACCATGCCCGGGACAACTTGAAGCGTAAGGTACGAACAATGAACATTGTATGTTTCCTTGAAGTAAGTAAAGACAGAAAATTTCCGCATTGATATTGTACATGTATCGTCAGCGACTGGATTCACGGACCCGAGAAACCCCGCGGCTGATAATCGTATTTACTAATACTATTTTCTGGAAGTAAGTTTTACAGCCGTTTGAAGCAGCCGAATAGTGGGTCCATGTTGACAAGGTGGTTGGTAAGTACATAGCCTTCCGAACCGCTTTCTTCAAATTCTTGTTCTCAGTTCGTTCGTACAGAAACTCGGGTGGCATCCGAGTCATGGTTTGTAGCCTGCTCACCAACAAGGACTCGGCAGAGTCTTCCCGTCCAGGAGCCTCAACAAGCGGCCACCATCCGAAGAGCTGGACAGCAGAGAAATTTGGTGGTGCGATTATATGAAGGGACTGGGACGCATCCTACGATGCCGGTATGCATTTAACTGGGTTCCATCCGAAAGGAAAGTTGACCACCGGCCAAAATCAGGGAGACAGTCGGAGTATTAGGTGTACATATTACTCTGACTCACCCGACGGTAAAAACAAGGTTTCAAGCTACACGTTGCTTGGAGTACTGTCAGTGCATGGGAAGTGCAAAAAATTTGGCATTTCCATCGTAGCACTTCAACAACAGCACCCACACTTCTCGGCTTTCATACACGGGTTACCAACATACTGAACTACCTACTACCCATTTTTTCTGATTTTTATTGATTTTCGTGTGGGAGGGAGCAAACTTCCGGTTTTTGACCCCCGTTTGCATATGGAATGCAAAATTTGGTCACGTCGGGTCACTCCACGGCATGCGGCGGGAGTTTT
>JBBPMC010001400.1:0-11173 GCA_038090115.1 Strobilomyces echinocephalus | reverse complement strand
CGATGGAGAGCTGGATTCTGAGCTTCTAACTAGTCGAACAAGACCGGTCGCCTTGCAGTAAAGTCGCATACCCATTAAAGACCTCCTGGACTACTCGAATGCAGAGCTGGCTTGGCTCATTCTACAGTTGTTCGCTGCTTAGATGATGACCTTGAGTTGTACCACCTTGATTTGATGCTGACGGCGTTGATGATTTGAGACTGCATGCAGAAGATACCTTAGCAGAGTAGACCCCCGTCGTACCTAGCCGACACTGCCGACCAATTGACGTTGATTATTTAATCTTTCCCACTGACCTCTGACACTGCTCGCGTTCAGTTCATCTGTGTGTATGGGAACGTTCACCGGCGTACGTTCCCTGACTTTTGTGAACGTGCATTGACCGGCAGAACACTGATGGAAGAGGTCGTCGAGTGCGAACGGACCGGGAATGTGCCGGGCGAGCCGTGGAGCCGCGGCCAACACGTGACGAGGTTTTTTACGCGTGAACAAACAGCCCACATTGGCACCATCGCACACAAGACCTTGCGACGTCTGGTCGGTCGGAGATGGCCACGCCAAGCTCTACAGCTCCTGTCGAAATGGATTCATCAAACGTCCTTGACGGGCCCACGTTCCCCCCCCTTTGCCTCGTCTGCAACGACGTAGATGGGCCATGGCTGACGAACTCGTACACAACGTGTGCTCGCTCGGCGGCGACAGTTCCTACGGTGTCACCCAGACTGTCCAATCTGCAACAGGCAACCACACGCGACCGGCGTCCCCCTCTCTGGCTGACCTCTCTTGGGACATGCCCCCGGATGGAGTCGTCCTCGCCAAGGACTTCACCCTGCAAGACGCCATGGCCGCGTTCGAAGTAGGTACCCCCCTCTATTTTTTCCTGCCCGCTCACCCCCTAAAAGAAAAAAGGTCGGCGGACCGCGGCTCGAGAGCGGTCATTCTCTGATAGGCGAGACGAGATCCACACATTTAACCCGCTCGAGGCGTTGCTCCCCGAAGAGGTCTGGATCCTGGATCGTGCCTGCGAGGTGCGTGCCCGTGTTCATCCTCGAGCACGCATTGATGCCCGCGGACAGATGGAGTGGCACACGGGGTACACCCTTCCTCGCGCTGAGGGAGAGAAGCCCTCCCATGCCCTGCGTTCAAACGTGGGTGTTCCTGGCTGCTGGTCATTCAAAGGTACTCTCGAACGGTGCGCCGTCGAACTCGGCCGGTCCGACGCAGCATCCGAAGTGTGGAAGGAGGTGCTCCGTGATTGGTTCGTGTTGCGCAAGGTTCAGACCTCGACATGCATCGTGTGTTGGCTGACGTCACATCAGGCACTGATCGGCTGTGCCAGGAACACCACCACTTTCCGCCGCTCGTCTGCATTGCGCGCGAACTGAGGAAAAAAAAACGAAACGCGACGCTCCCCAGGCCTGAGTCTGGTTCTCTGGTGCCTCGCTCCACTGAAGTTCGCCTGCGTTCTCGTCTCATTTATGCCACGCGGGTTTCTAGACTCGCTCGAACAACCCAGCATCTTGGCAGGCGTGTCAAAACTTACCGGTTGGGAGGTAGTTACGTCTGTCGATTGAGTCGCACTTGGCTCACGTCCATTCTAGATCATGGCTCACCTCCAGGTGTGGTCGTCAGCACCAAATTGACGGTTTCCATATGTCCGGTCCGCATGTCAGGTATGGACGTCCCTTCGAACGTGTTGGTTCTCGCCTGAGCATTCTGTTTCCAGTCGACGCTCTCCGAAAATGGACTTTTCTTGAGCAAGTACACGCGGAAACACGTCGTGTATTCGTTCCTTGCGTAGAACTGCAGGATTCGTTTATCGACATGGTGGTCGGCGTTACCGTAGACGTTTCCTCTTGCGCTCATCGAGTGCTCGATCATAGTGGTGCGTGTGGGGTGCCATGTGCTTGTTTCGTTCTCAAAGTGGGCTAGTTCGAGCTCGGCTGCGCCAAGTCGCTGTGTGCAGATATTATAGAGCACGAACCCAACCCTCCACGGGAGGGTGTGCACCGCCATGTTCATGCACAAACCGTCGATGATTCGTGAAGTCGTTTTTTCCAGGGCGCAGCTGTCGCTTTACTCTGCTGAGGAGCGGGTGTTCGCCTCCTAATACGTGGCGCACATCAGCGAGAGTCTGAATCTGACCCGCACGGCGGGTTTAGCCCAAGGACATCAGGTCGTCGTGGCAACGCATCCAGCTTAATTGCAGAGGTACAAGTGGGCGTTCGTGGGCGAGTAAGTACGAGGACGTCGGGAGGGCTACGGTCGGACGTCCTAACTTTCTCAAGTTCACGGCGGCGTGTTCGGGTGCAGCGGGTGGGTCCGCTTGCTTCCTTGGCGTGCGACAGGGTTCACGGTGGCATGGGTAGGACCAGGATTGCTCGCTGAGGGGACAGGGGAGGTTTGCTGGGATGCTGAACGGACGGACGGTGGGCACTTGGGTCGAGGAGCGCCAGGAGGTGCGTCCGCTGCTTGGATCGGTGTGGGAGTGGGCTGATGGGCGGTCGCCGGTTAGTCGGTTCGATTGGAATACTTCCGGCGTAGATAGGGGAAGCGAGCGAATGGGTGCATCCGTGGTTTCCGGTTGGGCGCGGCTGGGACATGTGTGTGTGTGTGTGTTTCATTGTCAGAGGGTGTTGCCTCGCTTTCTCTCGAACCCTGAATCATCATCATCAGTCGTTCAAACTCGGCGCATGCGGTGTGGTGGAACACGTGTGTCCCTCACTGCCTCTACTCAGATCATGGCCAGCTTGCACGGTACTCCAGCGTTGTCACCAACCGCCAGGTCGACTCGCATTCAACAACCCAGCGCAAGTTCAGAAGGTGAATATATCTTTCGACGTGCAAGGTGTAAATGACTAACATCCCTGAACACTGACAGCGACGGAATTCAGGAAGATTCGAAGCAGGGACAGCCGGGTCGTTTGGCATGGACTCACGAAGTACTTGTTCAGGATAGTGGGAAACGAGAGAACTGACTTGTCCCAGTTTCAGAATTGCATTCACAGGCAAAGTCGCTTGCTGACGCGTTCGACCACGGGAACAGGACCACGATCAGGTACATCGATGAAGCGATCATGCTTGCCCGCGAAGCACTTGAACGATGCGGACCTGGCCACGGCATGCGATCTGTGTCTTTGGCCTGGCTTGCAAGTCACCTTCAGACCCGCTACGACCAGTTCGGCACCATGGAAGATCTCAAGGAGGCCATTGTCCTTGACCGAGAAGCACTCTCGCTTCGCCCGCAAGGACACCCAGATCATTCCTCGTCTTTGAATAGTCTTGCCCTTCATCTCAGCACTCGCTACAATGAGCTCGGGGAATTGCAGGATCTCGAGGAGGCCATCATCTTTGACCGAGAAGCACTCTCACTTCGCCCGCAAGGACACCCTGATCGTCACCGGTCTTTGAATAATCTTGCCGTTGATCTCGGCACTCGCTACAACAAGCTCGGGGGGTTGCAGGATCTCGAGGAGGCCATTATCCTTGACCGAGAAGCACTCTCACTTCGCCCGCAAGGACACCCCGATCGTTCCTCGTCTTTGAATAATCTTGCCCTTCATCTCAGCACTCGCTACGACAAGTTCGGAGGATTGCAGGATCTCGAGGAGGCTATCATCCTTGATCGAGAAGCGCTCTCACTTCGCCTGCAAGGACACCCTGATCGTCACTCCTCTTTGAGTAATCTTGCCGTTGATCTGAGCACTCGCTACAACAAGCTCGGGGGGTTGCAGGATCTCGAGGAGGCCATTGTCCTTGACCGAGAAGCACTCTCACTTTGCCCGCAAGGACACCCTGACCGTTCCTCGTCTTTGATTCATCTTACCCTTCATCTCAGCACTTACTACAATAAGCTCGAGGCATTGCAGGGCCACCATGGTCCATCCCCAGCAGTGAGTCACCTTACACTACACTTTTTTCCCGGTTCTTACTACTACTATGGTAACAGAACAACCTACAGGAGGTATTTGCACTATATGCGCAGCTAGCAGATATATCCTGCACGGTGTCAGCAGATGACTTGCATGCCTCTCGAACATGGATATCCGCGGCCGAAGAGTACAGGCATTCCCCAACTCTTCTTGCATATGAAACATGCCTTCGATTCCTGGTCGAACACCTCTCCCTTCTCCCTGCCCTTCCCCAGCATCTCGATGTCCTGAAAAAACACTCCTCATCACTCGCAGTGGACGCTTTCTCAGCCTGCCTTCGTAATGGTGTGCCGCAGCAAGCGGTCGAACTCCTAGAGCAAGGTCGGGGGGTGTTTTGGAACCAGCTCACTCGCCTTCGTTCCCCACTTGACAATGTTGTTGCATCCTCATCAGCTGGAGTGACATTGGCAAACGAGTTCGCTCGTTTATCTTCACTCATTCGCAAGGTCCTCGACTCTCCTGGGATGGATCAGCATGAACAATTATGCCGGCACAACCTCGCAATGCAAGGGGTTGTCACTGCTATTCGCGACTTGCCTGGATGTTCTCGCTTTCTTCTGCCTTCCTTGTTCTCGGATCTTCGGCGTGCTGCCAGTGAAGGACCTGTCATCATCGTGAACGCCAGCAAATATGGCTGCGATGCCCTCATCATCTTTGAGGATCGTGATCCGGTTCATATCCCATTATCGATCACTAAACAATATGTTCAACGGCTATCCTCGACGCTCCGTGGCATGACCAGGCGTGCAATGACGACGGACGCACCGAAAATGCTTGGTTCCATGTTACGGGAACTCTGGAACGACGTTATCTCTCCCATTGTCTGCCCGTTGCAGTCCCGGATATGGTGGTGTCCCACCGCCGAGTTTGCTACCCTCCCTCTCCACGCTGCCGGTCCATACAGGAGGGGTCAGCAGAATCTCGTGGACCTCTATGTTTCCTCTTACACCCCCACGTTGAACGCTCTCATTCAAGCCAGACGCCCCCGTTCGCCCACGAGTCATGTAAAACGCTTCGTCGCAATTGGTCAAGCAAATGCTACTGGGCAGAAAAAACTTTTCTCTGTCAGTTCCGAATTAGCCAAGATGAAGCAGTGCGTCAACGACGCTGCTGCATTGACGCGGATCGAGGGCGTAGAAGCCCGCATTCAAAGAGTAGCCGAAGAGCTCGCAAAGAACACATGGGTACACCTTGCTTGTCACGGTTTCGCGAATGGCAAGAAACCGTTCCAGTCTGCGTTTGCGCTGAGAGCCGGGGACTTTACGATCGAGCGGATCATCCGGTGCAATCTCGAGGACGCCGAGTTCGCGTATCTGTCTGCGTGCCACACGACCGTCGGTGACGAGGAGAGCCCTGACGAGGTGATCCATCTGGCATCGGCGATGCAATTCATCGGGTTCCGTTCGGTGATCGGGACGATGTGGGCCGTGGACGACGGCGAGACGAACAAGATCACGTCGGCATTTTATCGACTGATGTTGGATGCGTCTGGTCGTCTGGACCATACGCGCGCGGCGTACGCGATCAACCAGACGATGAGATCGGTCCATGTACCGATCGATCAGCGCGTTCTCTATGTCCACATTGGAGCTTAGCGTGTTGTTCTAGGTAGCCCGATTGGTAGAGACGAATCAGTTCCTATCCGGACCGGAATCCTGTATTTGCTGTAGTGAATTTTTCCGCGGCGTCAAGTATTTATCCGATCAAAATTTGTATATCCGAGGAACAATGAAAGGTCATGGTATCCATGTAGCACGTACGTATTGTTTACTTGCCTGTGAGGTATTCTGCGCATTTCTACTAGTACGAGACCCCCGATTAGCCGCGTCTCGCACAGGTTCGTCCCCGCGTCCAAAAACACCTCGAGCCGAATAAGCCCGAGCCTCTCCCAGGCGCCCAACCGCTCTGCGTACCGAACAGGCGAAGGCGGGCCCTCCGCTGCCGTCTCCTCTGTCATCTCTGGACCCCCGTCAGTCGCCCGGCCGAAAAACAGCGCGAGAAGGAACCCACCGAGACCAACAGAGGCCTCCGTGACATCCACAGGTTTGCCATGCTTTCGACGGGCTTGTAGGTCAATGGGTACGGACGTCCATGCGTCCCCCTGTGGACAGGGTTGTAGAAGAAAAGGAAGTAGCAAGTGAAAGCGGTGCCTCGCGGTCGGACGACGAGCCTTGATACCAAGTGGAGGTGGTTCGAAGAGTCGCGTCCCTTTCCGACGTGCGGTACTTCTTCCACTGCAAAAGGCACGAGAAAACTCTGGTGCTTCCAGGAATCGGATCCAGCGATGGTCCACAGAGAGTGATAGGGCGTCTATACTGACGACGGCGATGTTTGTTTATATCACCGCCAAACGTTGCCCGGATCGAGGCATCCGGTTAGACTTTCAAGCGCGTCGGGCCGGGGCTCGCGCACGAGGACTAGGCATCGTTCGCGATCGGAGGTCACGCACACTGCACGCGCGCTTGGGGAAATAGTGAGCACGGGTATCATTGTCGCGTCGGCCGTGTGTGAGAAGCAACTTGACGACATGCAGCCTTCCATCCGTGCACGAGGACCCGGCGTCATTTGTGATGAATAAAGCGTCGTTAGCATCGTCGAGTGTCGGCCCGCGTCCCGAGGCATGAATTGTCCGAAAAGTAACAGCCTGTAAGGTTTCCGACATAAATCAATGCTTCTCTAGAACTGGGATACTTTTGTACTACGCAACAAACATCGAGAAAGATACCTAGCACGTATCACCTTTCTAGGAGTGCGTCGTCCTCACCCAGTGGGCGGAGTAACTGATCGAGGAAGATTTATATCAGGTTAGCTTCCTTGAGATGCGCCCGTAGAATCCCGTTGCGCACTGAAAAAGATCGTGATCAAGATGTTTGAAAAGACGGATATGTCTGATGACTCACCAGATACCAGGACTTGCAATGTCGCCCACGTGTCCTGCTAGTAGCGAGATCAATGACATCGAAATAAATAGAAGGGTCAAGGACTCAACAATGAGCAACGTCGGATAAATGTCACACGTGCGCGGTTCGGGGGAGTTGTATTTGACCAAATCCTTGAATTTCTCGCGGAGGTCTAACAGAGGATGGTTAGCTCTACGAGGTACCCGGAACCGGTGCATGTACATTTGACGATGGAGAGGGTATCGTTTGGACGATCCCCGTACGAGGGTAGGTACCGGTTCACCATGACGCCGCTCCTGATTTTGCGTTCCAAGATGTCAACTTTGGTGAGAAAAATGATGAGGGTCGTCTGGCTGAGGAGCTTGGAAGAACATATGGCCTTCCACTGGATGAACGAGTCCTCGAGCCGGCTCATCCTCGAGTCTTCTTGAAGTCGTTCGTCAGAGCACGATATGGGAGCGAAAAACACGATCGCGTTCACTCGATCAAAGTATGGCAGCCACGGGTTTCGCTGCAGCAGTATCCAATGTGTTCAATCACGGCGCAAGGGGAAATAAATGAACGGCGTACGCGCCTGTGTACGCGAACCTCCCACATCGTAAATTTTCCATGTCTGCGTTTCCCCATCTAGAAACTTTTTCGTCTCGCCAATGTGAAGCGACTCGGGACGTTGACGTACCCTCTGCGACGTTCATCTCGTATTCTTGGATGTCTGGTGTGCGCAGGTGCGCATGGATGATATCATTATCTGTCGGTTCGAAATCATGAGCGGCGAGACGCTCCGCGTTGTCTAGGAAACTAGGAAATTGGAGTAAGCCTCAAAAAGGCGATACGTGAGAGGCAAAAAGAGAGCAGGAAAAAGACAAACAAGCTAGCAGAATCTTCTAGATGAACCCTGTGTCGCTGTAACTTGCGCTGTACGAGGCCGTCCGACCACAGCGCGACGATGTCGTTCTTGCAACTTGCGATGACCTTGGTCACATCATGACCGCTCATACCGTCGTGCTTGATCGTCTTGCGGGAGCCCTCTGTGTCGTTGACGGGAGAGATCGGTAGAAAGGTGTGCCGGCTCCGAGATCGGATGAAGAACTCCGACGTCTGAGAAGACCCAGGCATGTCTTCGGCCTTGAGGCCAAGCAGCTGTTTCAGGTCGCTCTCGACGCTGCGGAGGGGAAGGAGTCGAAGTCGGAGCCACTGATGCTGGTCAGTGAACGGTAGCGGGTCTGCATCATCGTCCGACGCATCCTGGAGCGCCTCGAGGATCACGTTGACGGAACATACGAGGTTGAACTGTAGCACGGTTCTCCATGAGGCACGCTCCTGCTCCCACTCATCCGGTGCGAATCGCTTTCGAAAATCTAAGCGCGCGCGAAGTGCTACATTAGCGTCCGAGCAAAGCGTGAATCGAGAGAAAGTGTCACCGACTCTTGACCATGGTGGATTTACCTGTCGGACCCAAGCAACTGGCGTCAGCAAAGAGACTGGAGGGGGAGGACTCTGGTATACTCCTGGATGGACATCAAGGTGAGACTCACCGCTTCCGCTCTGGCCAAGGAAGAGAACTTTGACGATCCGCTGTTTCTCGACAACGGCACTTTCTGCGCAGAGCTCCGCGTCGATCTGGTCGCTGATTCTCTGGGCTTCTGCTTCGCGCTCTTCTCTCGCAGCCTTCTCCTGGACGGACTCGTTTGGGGGTGGTTGGGTGACGACGGCGAGGGGGTCAGAAGAGTCGAAGCACTCCTGTGAACCAGTCACGACGTTACCACATGACTGCTCTTTCGTAGACCGCCATTCGAGAGCTGTGATAGGATGAAGGTGACCAAGTAAGGTAAAAAAGTGTCCAAAAAGTGTTCTCGGCAAGCACGTTTGTCCGGGACTGCCCAGGACCAGTCCAGGACACTTTTCCGGTTCGCTGAAGTAGACGACCATGATGAGACAGGAAACGGAGGCGAGGACAGGAAAAAAGAATGGGCATTGCAGGGCATCGTCCCGGTATCATGACATTAGTGTGTCAACGTCCCAAGTCTGTTTCCACGGATTGCCGTACTCAAACCCTAGACTTACGTAAAATTGTCTCAGACGAAGTGAAAACAAACTTGCAAGAGGAAATCCAAGTCCAAGTAGACCGCGCTTGCAAAAAAAAGGGGAGGCGTACACCCAGTGTGGGTCATTGCCCGTTCGACTACGAGGGGATCTGGCTCATCCAGGCCCTAGCCCGACTCCCAAGCAGGACGTTACTTGGAACAAGCTGCTCTGGTTTCTAGACCCGCTCGAACAGGCTCAGCACACTTGCAGGTGTCGGAACTCACCGATTGAAGGGTCGTCCAATTTGATCGCGTCGCGCTTGGCTCATGTCGATTTCAGATCATAGGTCACCTCCAAGTGTGGTCGTCGACACCAGATCAACGTCTTCCACGTGTCAGGTCCGCATACCAGGTGTGTACGTTTCTTCTCGTCTGAGCACTCCGGTGATGGACTGGTGTTGAGCGGGTACACGCAGGAACATCCGAACACCTCGTGGATTCGTTCTTTGCGGAGACTGCGGTATCTTATGATGTCATAAACGATGTGAAAACGTCTCGTGACGAGAGTACTATGAATCACTGGAGCGGCGTCCAGAATATATTGCCGCAATCATACCGGCGGTTCAAGCTTGGTGCATCCAAAGTCCACACAGCGTCCGACTGCATGTATCCCTCCTCGACTCTTGCGCACGAAACATCTCCCTTCTCTCTATCTCACAGCATCTCAACGTCCTGAAACTGCGCTCCTCATAACTCGCAATGGATGCATTCTCAGCCTGCCTTCGTAATGATGCGCCGCAGCGTGCGGTCAAACTTCTAGAGCAAAGCCGGTGCATATTTCGGAACCAACTTACTCGTATCCATTCTGTCAGGGGGAGGACCTGTCATCATCGCGAATGCAAGCCGGTATTGCGATACCCTCATTGTCTTCGAAGACCGTGGTCCGGTTCACATTCCACTCAGAAATATACACCTAGCTTCCACACGAGTCCGGACTATGACCGCGCACACAACGACAACGAATGCAGAAAATACTCTTGTGTATTTATGGGAGCTCTTGGATGATACCATGTCTCCCATCGTTCGCTTCGACGCCTTGTGCTGCCAGCAGGGATTTTAATCAATCAGGCCGATGATTTATCAACGTTCGCACATCTTTTCTGCGTTGGCATCCTAGTATGTGCTCTGGGGACTGACAGGTCGGAGCGGTGATGGACGCAGGCTCTAGTCTCCAGCTGATCGGTGGAGTTGCATATCCTTTAACCCTTTGCGACCGTCGTCGCGAGGGCCGACGATTTCAGCATAGGCAAATTGGTACAGCTAGCGTCCAGACGACGAGTCTTGGCTGGTTGGCCTTATAACGCGTTTGATAGGTGCACACTTCTCGTCGACTGGAACTACCATGCAGGACCAGGATGCTGTTAGTGTCAATCACGGTTGACTGGGGTATATAAAATCCATTAAGCCTCTAAGTACAGCTAATTTACATAGATACATGATACGTCGGGCTAAACAGTATTCACGAGCTGAGAGGCTGCATCAACCTACTTTAACGACAGCCTGTCATCTCTCGAACTGATATGGCTGGACTCTACAGCCCTCAATGCTGCAACCAAGTCAAAATGAAAAAACGGCGTTGCCTCGGTCGTAAGAGGGGCGCTCTCCGACACTCCCTGTTGACGCGCTTCGTTTCCTTCGACGTCCATCCGCAGGGTCTCCCTGTGTGCCGCCCAGTCAGCTGTCTGTCCGCCATGATAAGTGACAACGGGAGCGATTTCGCTGGGGACTTCGCCCGGTGAGTCAACGCCAAAGCCACCGGTAATGAGTGCGCGTGTTATCCAGGGAGAAAGGATCGAGGCGAAATGGAACTGAGCAATCTTGGGTGAGCAACGACATACAGTTGCAGAAATGATAGCCGTACATCTACAGGCGCATCGACCCACTGTTCGACTTTGCTGCGAGTGTCGATCAGTGCTTGTACAGCCGTGGTATCGATGTGGGACCTGATGAAGTTCATGTCACGAAAATGAGATGTTGAACGTGGGACCCTACAACTCACACTCCAGAGAAGTCAAGAATAATCGCACGAAACTTCGGCTTCGCCAAGTTCGCTGCCTGGGATGCTTCCGCACCACCGGAAGTTGGTCCAGGATCATTCCAGAGGCGATCTTGAAGCTTAATTGCACCAACATCGATGCCGCAACGCATGTTCTCCTTCACGTAGTCGACGATCATTGAATTGATGATTGAGCAGTTTGGATAGAGACAGCTCTCCTCAAAGCGGTATATGAGAATGCCAGGTGCCGGTGGTTCGACC
>JBBPMC010001399.1:0-11178 GCA_038090115.1 Strobilomyces echinocephalus | reverse complement strand
GAAATCTATATGGAACAACCTGAGGGTTTCAAGGTTAAAGGCGCAGAGACTAAAGTTTGTCGTCTGTGAAAGGCTATCTATGGCCTCAAGCAAGCCGCCCTTCAATGGAACAAGGCTTTGCACAAATTGTTGCTCAATACGGGCTTTCAGCGGATTCATTCGGATCCAGGTGTCTATGTTCACTTTCACGACAATGATATCATCATTCTCATTATATACGTAGTTGATTCTCTCTTCATGGGATCCAACCCTTGCTATCTGTTTCAAAAGAAGAAAGAGTTCATGACTCGATGGGAATATCGAGATCTTGGAGCTGCAAAGGAATATCTAGGATGAGAATCACTTGAGATAGGAAGAAGCATATCCTACTGTTGGATCAAATTGCATACGTGGAAAAAGTCATTAAACGCTTCTGACTGGAAAACTCCAGACCCACATACACTCCACTCCCATCCAGTTACATTCCTGCTCCACTTAAAATGGAAACTACGCCTGCTTTTCGAAGTTGTTATCAGTCAGTCATCAGATCGCTGCTTTACATCATGCTTGGAACTTGCCCTGATCTAGCCTATGCTATGATCAAAATGTCACAGTTCTCTGCCAATCCTTCTGAAGAACACCTGCAGAAGGCGCTCTATATTGTGTGCTACCTAGCAACACACCCTTCACTCTGCATCTGTTACAACGGATCTAGCCTTTCTGGCTTCCTGTCATATTCCGACACTGATTGGGTAGGAGACGTCGAAACCAGAATATTCCTTGCTGAGGGAATAGTCTCATGGCTATCCAGACGACAAAAGAAGATTATGTTATCCTCTATGGAAGCCAAATATGTTGGCATGATTGAAGCCGCCAAACAACTCTCTTGGATCCAGAACTTGTTTTCCGAGATCAGCTTTCAGATTCCTGTGTTCTCGCTGCTATGTGACAACCAAGGTGCCATCTTCCTTGCTTCTAATCCAGCACAAGAAGGACGCACTAAACACATCAAAATTCCGAAACACTACATTCGAGAATGCGTCCAAGAAGGCTTACTTCAGCTCTTCTATATTTCCACTGGAGAACAAGTTGCTGACATCTTTACAAAGAATGTCACATGGCAGAAGTTCGAGGATAATTGGAAATGGCTCACCCTCCTTCCATTCCCATCATGATTCTTTAATCACTGTCTCTTCTCTTCTCTTCTTGCAGACTTCTGACGGCTTTCCGCTACTTCTCTTCCTCCTTATCAACAGGACTCCGTTCCCTTATCTCGGACGCATTTATTTACAGCTCCAGTTGAACCTGGAAGATATAAGCTGGCTCTCTTGCTTGGGTCTTACCCCATTGCCTAACTTTACCAATGGCATCCATCACCATCTCTTTCTCCTCCACCAAGTACTACTACATGCTCACTCTCATCGTTGCATACCTCTTCTGGAGGTACACAACGAGACTCTTTCAACTCACCCACATCTTCCATCCGTAGGCTACCTAATCGTTTGAAGGTTCGGTACTCATAGTGGGTACATAGGGATAGCAGGGTTGACTACTGTCGGTGAGGAGCGGTGGACCTACAGTGTTGTGTGCCTGGTGATTGCGCACCATGGCATAGCTTTGTGTCAGCATTTCCAGTTCAGCCACTTTGTGGCTGTCCTTGTTGTTATGTATGGTTGTTATTGTCCAGTAGTATAGAACTTGAGAGTCCGATGTAAGAGCTCTTCAGTCTCTTACATCGAACTCCAGGTATGTCCCTACTGCTTTGTAGCACCTAATAAAGTCTCTTACATCGAACTCCAGCTCCCTTGATTGAGCTGCTTAACATATCAATGGTAGTGTCAAAGTTTGAAACAAGTTTTAGTAAACCTCTGGTTATACTTTTCTTTCCATTTGTGCTTTATCAACTGGAGCCAGCTCATTCAAGCTTTCCCCCAATCGGCACAATACTCTCTTGGAAGTTGTAATGCAGTGTTGTTGAGTTAGCCTGATGGTGACACATTCAGTAATCTCTCTTGTATTATTTCCTTTATCTTAGACTTTTACAGAAATTACTCAAGTGTAAGCAGTTTTCATGTCCACAAAAAGTGTGCTTCCTTCCTTCCTTGATGCTTCTCTCCTATATGTCCATGATCAAGAGTATACTATACTTACTCTTGAAAGTAGATAGCATATGCTGGATGAACTGGATCTACTTCCCCTTTATTCTTGTCATCTTGCTATTTATCAAGATTAAAAGAGAATAGATTATTGTTTTGCTGATACACCAAGCTATCATCATCTGACTGACAACCTGTATCACCTAATTTCATATTCACCTCTACAATGATCTCTTGCATGCAATTGGCTTGTAATAGTTCAATGGAAGGATGTCACAATGATAGTACAGATCTACCTCTCAATTGCGCTTCCTCATGCTCCCTCTGAATGTGCTGCTTGTACACTTGCATAAGAGACAGAGTTATTGTGTGTACACAGTTAGGCCAAGCCCAAACATAGCAGTCTGTAGATAATGTGAAGTTACAGATTTTTTCCATGCCATGAGTGGTGGAGTGAAGGCAGGATAAGCCACAGCATATAGATATGATGTCGATGCTGACAACATGTGTGCATCATCTAGATGAGATTGCAAGCATCAGAAAAACTAAGATATTGGCTAGAAAACATGAACTTCAGAAAAATTGTATGGACATACCGAAAAGATTGCTGATTCATGCAGAATAATGGTGGCAACTACACCAATGGGCAGCATAGGGTATTTGAAGTGCATAAGCAGCACTTCACTGGGTCAGGAACAAAAGGGCTAACATGCCCACTCAAGGCCTATTGTTTAGCATCATTGAAAATAACAAGCAATAGACAACATTTGACAATGAGCAAGTGAGAGGGAAGGCAATGGAGGAGTTAAAATTTGACTAAATTCAGCTGAGCTTTGGTATACATGGTCTGTGTGCCACAGGTGTAGTACTTGGCACTGTCAATAGTTGCTGTCAGATTCCATCACTTCATTGGTGGCATCAGGGTCCATTAGCCAATGTCAAATACAACCACCCAACTGCCTACCACCTACCTTGCTGCCTACTTAAGCCAACTGTAGAGCATTTTCTATAGTAAATCTATGTATAACTACATTACACATATTCTAATACAAGTTTACACATGAGGTAGACCAACAATGCATAAGAAATGCAGCAAGAACCACAAGATGTTGGGGGCAGCATTAGGATAGTACATTCAATATACCCAATGTGTCTGATGCCTGGGTGGGCAGTGGTTGATTATGCAATAACCATTATCTAACATAATATTATACATGGTGCTTATCTATGTGCTTATCTTGATCTGTTGTCATTTTTTTATCTCACACCCTAAGAAAAGTGCTAAAGTCTGTGGTTAGTGTTACAATGCAAAAATCTTACTTTCCCTGTCTAATTAGCTGCAAAGATAGGGCCTATCTTTTCTACTAATATAAAATGGTGACACACAGGTGACCTGAAGTTAATGGATACCCCTAGAGCATCAGGACTGGGTGATCTCCTGCAACATATCCCCATGATAGCTGGCATGCTACCTTTGGTGCACCAAAGATGTCATACAGCACAGCTAAGTAAAATGACAAACCACCCTATTATTTAACTCACAAAGTGATCTTACTGTCAATCTTGGTTCAAGCCCCTTCTCGCAACAAGAGGGGTACCCAGCTGCTGCCCTGGCCCCCTCCAATGACTTGTGAAGAGAGTACAGAGGTAGATCTCTCTCTTTTAACTTACCAAACCAGTCCCAATGGGCTGCCCTAACAGTCTATCCATCTATACCAACAATGACAAAAAATAACACTTGTGTGCTAATCCTAAATATGAAAGGCCATGCCTTCCCAGATAGTGGTGGAAGAGGCCCCTTATTCAAATGGACCACAATCAACCAGATACTACAAAAACAAAAAATCAGTAAATTATGCCTTCAAAAAACTCACATTGTTGCAGAACATGTTGCACAGCTTGACATGCTCTTCGGCTGTCATATTGTGGTCCACTGTTCCAGTGACCTCCACAACCCAAGTGCAACTGCTGTGGTTACAATTATATTTAACAAGGAACTAATCTCCATCCAATCACTTACAGTTATCAAACTAACTCCTGAAAGGGCTATCCTAGCACATGTCTGCTGGCACAACAACCACCAAATTACCATGCTTAACATCTATACTTCAAACTCCTCCAATACATATGCACACTTCTGAACTGACCTGAGAAATAAACTGGAGACCCTACTAACTAATCCCAACATAGTATTGGGTGATTTCAATATCGTTGAAGATACCATAGATTATGCATCAGCACATGAGGACCATGAACCAGCTGTCCTGTCTTAGAGATTTTTGAGATAGTATACATGTACAGGACCTATAAAGAACAGAAAACCCAAATATAAGAGAATATACCTTTGCCAGCAACATGGCCTCATTATCATGCATTCACCACATCTATTTTTACTTACAGCTTACAAACTCACTGTATAACTGGGATATCACTACATTGACAATCCCCACCAATCACCACATGGTCACTATATACTATAGTTTGTCCCACTCAAGCTTCCCCATGTTGGGAGTGGCTGCTTGGACCTGGCCCTTGGGAATCATTCATTATAAGCATCTCACTTGAAACATTATTGAACTTGGTATCACCCTATACAACTGATCTTAAGACAAATAATACTGGTGAAACCTTCTATGCCTAGCAAAAATGGTCTAAATTCAAACAAGAGGCCTTATCAATTGCATGAAAAGCATTCAGAGAGAAACTAGGTGAGCTGAATGCCCAAATCAATGAACTCAAACAGAAAATTGTGACAGCATCATAGGTGCCTGAGCTCAATAACCATATAAACACCCATACCAATGTTGTTGAACTATAAAATGAACTAAATCACATACAAAAGAAGTAATATTAGACTGCTTACATTAAAGTGTGTGCCCAGTGGCACAAAAAAAAAGAGAAGCTAGGAAAATACTAGTCAGTGACCCACACTCCCAAGTATCCCCACAATATTATCTATGCCTTGAGGGAACCTTATACTGACACCTTGACAACACACACTACACAGATGGCTGAGGTGGCTCACACCTACCATGACAACCTACAATGCTCCAACCTCCCCATTTACAATGACCTGGACTGCCAAGCTACCCACCTCTATATATTAAATGAAATATCTAACAACCAAAAATTCAACAGCCCAAGCTTCCTTTTGCACTTCATGATCACCTACAAACAGATAACTAAAGCCCTGGTAGTGTCAAAAAATAGGACTGCCATTGGTCTGAATGGCATCCCATATAAACTATGGAAACATCTGTTACTGACATACCAATTACATATGAAAAGGGACAAACCCTCCTTCAACATCATCAAATGCTTTAGACTTGTATATAATGAAATCCAACTTTATGAAACAGACTCATCTGGAATTTTTTCTGAAGGATAAATGTGCCCAATATATAAAAAGAACAAGTGAATTGAAAATTATTGCCTGATCATCCTCCTAAATATAGACTACAAAATCATAACAAAAGCCCTCACAACACAATTGGCCTTCCATATACGTGACCTGCTATACTCTAACCAAACTAGCTTCATACCTGCATGATCCATCTGCAACCTAATTTTTCTAGTTGAAAACATGTGTACATATACTAACTACATGGAGGAAAATGGCACAATAGTAGCACTAGATCAAGAGAAAGTATATGATAAAATTGATTACCAATACCTCCTCAACATCCTTAGGATCTAATACCTTCATTCAAACCATGGGTACCTTGTACTGTTACACTATAACCTCTGTTGCCATTAATGGCATACTTAGTGCACCCTACCATGTGACATGAGGAGTACATCAGGCAGACCACATCTTATGCCTGCTCTTTGACCTAACAATAGAACCACTGGCTGCATCAATCTGCAACTCACCTGATTTCCTTGGATTTGCCATTATAGGCACCCCTGCAACTGTTAAAATTAATCTGTATGCCAATAATATAACAGTCTACCTATTCAAACTAGACTACTGTGACACCCTGCAATAAATTCTTTCCTGCTGGTGCTGCACCTCTGGAGCAAAATTTGTTAAAGGTACTGGCATATGCCTATATCTTTGAGGGCTAGGATGAACCTAGAGTACTTACATTGGTTGGTGAACTTGTGTGCACATTGTGGTAAAAGATAGAGAACTGTCTTATGTATTTCCAACTCAGATGAGTCTTATATATGTATATGATATGTGTGAATTAATTAGATAACTACTTTAGGGTAGACTATAGTACATTCAACACTTAAATTCAAGACCAAACTAGGAGCAACATTCTTTGAACTTGACATGTCCAAGGTTCTTAGTGAATATATTTGTTGAATTGTTAGTACCAGGGATATAGAATACCTGCTTGTGCTTCATCACCACTTCATAAATGAAGTGATACTGGAGCTCCTCAAACATCATCTTGATCCATATGGCTTGGTGTGAACAGTCACTCAAGGCCATGTATTCTGCCTCAGTAGAGGACAGACAAAGCTATGAACTTCTGAAGATATGAGTTCCATAGAAAGATTCCATCAGTGAGTTTCAGGTAAAACCCAGTTTGTAAGTGATAGATGAGTTTACCCTGACCCCAATCACTGTCAGTACAGGCAATAATTGCCAGATGTACCATTATACTTGAGAGAGTAATCCCTTGTTTTGATCAGATATCAGTAGATTTGTTTAGGTGCTCTTGTGACAGGTTTGCAGACATGCACACTATTTGCATTACAGCATAGGCAATGTCTGGCCAAGTACATTAATGAGCTGATTATAGTCCAGAAATGCATCCATAATTTGAGGTTGACTGTTACAAGTAAGACCTATAGAACACCACAAAAAGTCCAAAGCCGAAGGGACTGAACGGCCCCATTACTCTTTTTCCTCCTCACACAACAATGCAGACATGGAGTCACAAGTCTAGGACAACCAACATCTCTTACAGCAGTTCCCATCCACTTTGTAACTCTCACAATCCGCTTTCATGTATAGTCATGTTCAACTCCTGATCTATTTCTTCCATTTCCTTTGATCCTTTTCTTCTTGATCTAGTAGAACCCTCAACCCTAATCATTCCCACTCTTTGATCTCTCTTCACTATATAAGTAGAATGCTCTTTATCAGTATTTCCCTAACTAGTTCTCACTGTGCATCAGTGTAGTAATCTAGTCCTTCTTCCACACTTGATGTCTCAGTGTGAGACTCTTGTTTAGCTGTCGCTACAAGGACCAACCCTCTGTGAGACTTTGCTTCACTCTAGACAAAGTGCTCGACTAGGTTCTACACTATAAGTATAACATTGACTGCTGTAAAATGTTGATCCTCTCTATGCTGACACACAGGGGACCAAGTGTAGGGGTCTTGGGTGTAATAGACTTGACCCAAAGTGGGTCCAAGAGCATCTGCCATCATCCTAGAACCTTGGGAATGGACCAATGCATGGTTTGAAGATGTGAGAAAGCAGAGTCCAAAAGTTCAAAGTACAGACTCAGTGGGTAGGTTAAGGAGAGGCTGGGGGAAGGTTGAGGAGAGGCTTGGAGAAGGTTGAGGAGGTGTGGAGGAAGGTTTTCAGTCATTGGGAAGGGTTTTCAGGTGGTCTGATAGGTGGTAGAAGCACAGGTAAAAGGTATGTAAATACATATTGAGTTCTTAAATAGACCTGAAATGTCATCAGGCAGTGTAGCTAAGGTATTATATGCTGTCAGAGATAGGGGAGATGTTAGAACTGGGGTCCACTCACTCTGCTATAGCTCCAGAATGTTGGAGCCAAGAGGTCGGATGGGTTTGGGACTTTGGCTTCAGTGACTCAAGTGGAGCGCTGCGCCCTTGCTGCTCATGGTATTAGTCCCAGATTTGTGGAAAGGACAGGGGAGACTCAAAGTGAACTGAGTTGCAGAGTGAGGACAGCTATGAGTAAGTCAGGAATGAAGATAACCGGAGGGTGGAGAATGGAGTTAGGGACATACATAGCCAGAGCTGTGCAGTATAGACAAGCACAGGTGTGGAGGGATCTAAGAAGTGAGACTAAGACTAAAGGGATTACAAGGGTGAATATAAACAGATAGGGAACTGAGATGGATGGCGGAGTGAAACTCTGAAGGTGCAGCATTGCATCTAACGTGAGATTGTGGCAGAGTGTGTGAGTTCTGGGTGTCAGAGTGTGTCAGAATGTGGCAGAGTGGACTTGGAATACAGCATATGACAGGAGACTTAAATAGGGTGGTCTGAAGTGAAAGAAAGTGGTCCAAGGACTGTAGAATAGGCCAATGCATGGTCTGGACCATGGCAAAAAGCATCAGTCATGTGGACTTTGGGTCAAGAATGTTGGTCCACTTGTAATAGGACTGAGAGCAGTCTGAGCTGTCAGTCTTTTGACCTAAGACATTATCAGGTGGTTGGGGTTGGACTTTGTGTTGTCAGGAAAGGCCTAAAGTGTGGCCATATTGCCATGAAGCAATCTAGAGCTCCACACTATGGCTTTGTTCTTAATAACCTTGAGGTAGTGGTGTGGGTGCCAGTTTGGCATTTGTCATCCCACAGCACTCTACAACCTTGTTGAGGTAGTCCATTTGATCAATATGGACAATTTTGTAATCTCAACAGATATACATTCTTAGGAACTCAAATGGTTTACTAAGATCTCAACATTCCCATTTCTTTATAAATATAGCCTTGATCTTGTCTACAAAGGCCTTGTTTGATCCACAGAAGAGAATGCCATCTGCATAGCCAATGGCTAGGACAATTTCTTTGCCCTTGTGATATAAACAGCCTGGAATCAGTTTTCAGGTGTTTAAATCCTAACTCCTATATGAATTTATGCCACCATGTGAGTTCCACTTGTTTTAAGCCATAAATGGTATGAAGGAGTTGAAGGACTTTGCCTTTTAATTTGGGTGGCATAAACCCTTTAGTAAACTCCATGTAGAGTTCCTCTTCTGGTTTATCATCAAGGTATACTGAGCAGATGTTGAGGCTGGTAAAGTACCAGTCCTCTAGTGCTGAGAGTACAAGCATACAGTACACAGTCTTGAAATATACAATTGGTGAAAAGATCTGCTTAAAATTGAATCCTTCAACCTGGAGAAAGCTGTTACAATTTGCCCTATTCCTTTTCTTTTTCTCTTCATTTCCCTTATGCTATATGCTGTATTAGACAACTGAAGTATGCTGAGTATGTTCTTTCTTTCTCTATTTCATTCTCTGCTTGTATCCGCTGGAATGTTATACAACATTACATGCTTATCGCTTATCTTGGATCACCGCAGTCCATAGCACCTGTTGTGTGACCCAATGCCTACAATTTCCTTTTATGGCCTGGTCTGTGCACTTTCCTTTACCTTATATAAACCTGCCTTGATGGCACATGTACTTTAGCTTCAACCTACCTAGAGTTACACCAATATCAGTGTCACTTTAGTTTCCCTTGCCTCAAATTAATCTATTAAAGGCTTTCTCTGTTCCTTGCCCTTACTGTTTAGGAAATCCCTAGAATAGCAAACCAGTGTCCTCATTGTTCAGGAAGTCTCTGCAATGACACTCCCTTGCCCTCATCATCCTAGGAAAATCTCCTATAATCTCCTTGTCTCTTGCCATTCAGGAAGTTCCTGGTTTTTGTCATTGTCTCTTGACCATCTAGGTTTGTGGTCATTCCTGCCTAGGCCAATCATAACAGATTATTTTTATCAAGTCTTATCAATACTTATCTAAAGGCTAGATGCCTTATTATTCTTATCTAAGTGGTTGATCTTCTTATCAATCCTTATCAGGGTACAGTGTACCCTTATCAGTCCTTATTAGGGTGATGTTCACCCTTATCAACTGCAAGACAGCTATCCTATCTTATCCAGATGTTAATCCATTTTATCCTGCTTGATCTCAAGGGACCACACCCTTGAGGCATGATGTTAGTACATGCTTTGGGCATGCAAGTGCCTCATTTCTAAAGGCTAGACCTTTCCAAGCCATGCTTAATGCATGCTTATACTCTAGATCTTTAATCTATCATGCTCTGGAAGCATGCTATTGTTCCACCATGCTTTCTATGCATGCTATGCTTTTCCCATGCTTTTTCTATGCATTTTCTATGCTTTTCCTTGCTTCCCCCATGCCTTCCATGCATATATTCCTATGTAGAGTATAGGATATGATCTTACCTCCTATTTATGATATATATCTGTAGATTAGGCCTAACTATGTTACATACAAAGGGACCTTAGTAGTATATATACAGGAGGTGGGCATGGCTGGTAACCCCAGTCAAGTTCACCTTTTGAGTTTATACCCCTAAGCTAGTTCAAGCCTTGATTCCAACACCCTCTATGTTCCCTTTCCCTATGCTCTATTTCCCTTGACTGTCTGGAGTTTGGTTAGTTGTCAAGCTGGTAATCTGGAGAAGACTATCCTTGACTTGGATTGGCTTAATGTTACACTTGATGCCCCCTGGACCTGTACCACCACCACCCACCGTGGGAAAATCTCCTGCTAAGCCTAGCCATCGATGCGATCCTCTTCAGCCTTGTGCTTTGCGCCTCTCTGACATCGGGAGGAGGTTCCATACCTTTCCTAAGGGTACCTTCCGTGTCAAATACACCCCCCCTGCCATCCCGGCCTCGATCATTCGATCCTATGCCACTGCCCCCTTCTACTGGAACTGGACCACCCGTTCTGGCCCTAACAAGGGCAAGGTCCTCATGATCCCCACTATTTCTGTCGCCTGTCGACGGGACGCCCCCAGGTGCACCCGCTGGGTGGTTAACCTGTTCCACTCCTTCAAATCTCATCTAGCCCCTTCTACCCTGGATGTTGACACTGGACGAGTATTGCCAGAATATGTCCGTCTTTATCAATCCAACATGTTGCTCCACTTCCGTGTCCAGCAACGGAGGGTCTCTCCTCCTCCCCCCCCTGCTCGCCCATCCGCCCCCCCAGTCAAGCCTCCCAAGCCCCATTCCTGCCCTGCGTCTGCTGCGGAGATTGCTCTGTTACATAAAGAGGTCATGGAGCTCAAACTCCGCTTGGACACCCTCACTGATGCTGCATCAGCATTCTCACCCCCCTCCTCTCCAACTGTGCTCGCCCCCACAGCGATGCCTGTCGCCCCCCCCCCCCTCCCCCCCCTCCCCC
>JBBPMC010001398.1:0-11182 GCA_038090115.1 Strobilomyces echinocephalus | reverse complement strand
TCGAAGCGGACTTCGGACGGAGTTGGTTGTCTGACCACGAGGACAGGGACTCGGAAAGGGTGGTGCCAAGCGTCACCGCAAGATCCTGCGTGACAACATTCAGGGTGAGTGAGACAGGACTCGGGTTCGGATTGTGCTGAGAGACGGACAGGGATCACGAAGCCTGCGATTCGTCGTCTGGCACGTCGTGGAGGTGTGAAGCGTATCTCTGGACTCATCTACGAGGAGACTCGTGGTGTTCTCAAGATCTTCCTTGAAAACGTTTGTCCAGATACTTTGACTGTTGGACCGAAGCATTGACGGTTTGTGCAGGTCATTCGCGACTCGGTAACGTACACCGAGCACGCTAAACGCAAGACTGTCACTGCGCTCGACGTGGTTTATGCCCTCAAGCGTTCAGGGCGTACCCTTTACGGTTTTGGTGCTTGAGACGTTCCTTGGTTTTTATAGTTCAGTACTCTGTTGTATCTTATCTGTATTATTGTAATGAATCTCTATCCTTGCACCCGATTATACTTGCTGCACGAGAATGTCCTTGACAGCCTTGAGTGAGCTGGAGAATCATGCGGGGGTGAGGATACTAGTGTTGGCTAGTCGTACTTACATATTGCCAGCATTGGCACTGCGTTGATACCAATCAAGGCCACAATAAGGTTCTGCCGTTAGGTGCCGAAATTTTGGAACATTGACCGGTCAGCCAACTGTACCTTACATGCCCAGCGTCACGACATATAGGCTTGATCTTGCCAAATGGCGATGTCAAATACTGTACGGTACCAGGTGCACCCACAGCCGCCACACATATAAGCACCCTATGTCATGCCATACGAGGTCGGGCTTGGATGGCCGAGTCGCGTCCTGTTTCAACTTGAAAGCCAACTCGCCTGCGGGTCAAACGTGACATAGCTGGACCCGTGGAGTGTGCCTTGCCCTGCCCAACTGATTTCTGCCGTCGACGATCTTCACTACGTACTAGACTAGACGGGACAGCTAAAGACTTTGCACCGCAATTTCGCCTCCAACTTCGGGCACGCCGCATCAAAAAGCAGGGCGACTTGGCCGTTCCCTTGCGCCGCGGCGTCGTTGAGTTCCTGGTATTCGTCGCCCCTGCTTCAGCGATGACTGCGTGACGCGCGCCGTCCGATCGGGTCGCCGTCGGCAATTACACAGGTGTAAATCTCGGCAGGTAATCATTCTTACTATCCCGGGACTTTGTCACAGGGAGGACGATCGCTCATCCACCTCCACCTCGACCCCAGTACCGCAATGCGAGGCAAGCTGGCCTTATGGAGTCTGGTCTATTGTGGTAGCAAATGATCCCCCGTTTGATGGAAGCACTGGCAGGTGTGGCAAGCATATGCGGACCCTGTGAATCGGTCGGGGCCAAGAGTGGACTGCCAGTGGGAGATCACGCCTGAAGATTGTATTCGGCCTCGAACGGCATACATGAGATGCGCACGCCAGCGGCGGTCTGATATGAAACAGTCCACCCGCTTCTCTGATTTAATATGTTCGAATGCATCAGAACAACCACGAGTGACAAATTATCGGAAGACTCACCATAAATATGGGATTCAGTCATGGCGCAGCGTGGCGAGGTGTGGCGAGCAGGTAAGTGTCCGCTTCCGTGAGTCGATCCCTGCATCAAGAACCAACCAGACGTGCCACGGGCTCGGCTGGAGATCGTAGAAATGTGAGGTGTCGCCTCAATGGCGGAGCCAGCAGTGGACACTGGACGACAATGTGGCAACCCCATGAGCGTGTTGGGTTCCGGATGGCGTTGGATGACAACAGGGAGGTGGGCGAATCTGAGCGATTAGTAGCAGCTGCTCCACAGGCCAACCGCAAGGAAGATGCGTGTGTCCGGCAGTTTGGGCGCAGGACGGTCGGCGTGCTCCACCTCCCAAGTTTATGCAGTGTGCATCTGTGATAGTTCTGCCTTTCACGTCAACCCTGAGATTTTCTGCCAGCAGAAAATTATAAACCGTTAATAAATGGACTCCGACACCTTTCACGCAGTCGGGAATATATCCGTTGGCTCAGAGACTGACTCGTTGATCGTTTGGCGGTCACGTTTCGACTAGAAGTACAAAGGGCGCCGTGCGGTGATCGGACGACGTCTTACCAGCCAAATTTTCTCGCATGCGGCGCTGAAGTAGCCATAATGATGATCAGAAAAAAAAAACGCAAACCTTCTAAATTAACTGACTAACCAAGGACCCCGCTCTCAATGGTGGTCAGGTGTTTGATGAGTTGGAAACGGAGATCGCCTTCATCCTAAGACACGAACAGAGTTCAAATTCGGCCCTTCCCGTCGGATATCCTGCGAAACGAGGCGAATTTTTGAGAAGTCTTTTACGTGAATGCAATGACTCAGTGATGAGACTCCGAACCCACGTCCAAGCAACAGATGTATTCGCTCAGAGCCCCCAAAGAGGCGAGACTATTCTTAGAAGACCACCATTTATAGCAGCGTCAGCGAGGATGACGAGTCACAGACCACGTTCATTTGAATCACCTGTCTAGCTATCAGCAGACGCGCTAGATGCCACTTGCCTGTCACCACCTACGAACACGCCCTACTCTGCAGTATTCCGTGCGATCATTAGTCTGTGACAAGACGGTCTCAGTGAATGAGTGTGTTTTGGTCAGTGGAACGTCTGTTCACCACCACGCGATTTCTGCAGGCCACGATCGGAAGCCGCGAGGCTGATGTAATCGACGTGGGAGACTTCGGTCTTTGTTTCGGTTCGACATGTTGGAGATGCCCTCCGACCATCTGAGTGTCGTACCCGCTCTTCTGGACGTGGGACGCGCAGAGGAGCTCCAAAAATCTGGGAGAACCCTTCATGCAACCCCATCTCCTTTGAATGAATCGTATGCCATATATCCAGCTTCCTCGGTAGGGAAAATTCTCAAGACATCACTGGATGACCCCGGATTCAACGAGCGTGCTTATCCCAGCTAGAAAATCCGTCGGCAAAGCAACGCATCTTCAGCCCCGATGACCAAGTCGTCTATTTCGTGAGCTCTGAGGCTTTGCCACTGTCGGAACGTCGTTTGGTGTGTCCACCCGCCACATCCTGTGGCACGTCTGTTCACTGACGTATGTCAGTTCGTCGGAGACACATCCATTATCTTTGCTGCGTGGCAGACCTTATTAAAGTCTGCGGCACGAAATGGCACCGACATGTAAGCGGTGGTCGGTGGTGGTGCCACCGAGAATTAATGTCCCCTCAAGGCTTCAGGACGAACCAAGTCAAGGGGCGATGCGCAAGCTCGCCCTCGACTACGTCAACTTTACAAAGGAATGTTGGGTTCATACCGCTGTACGTGTGTCGACCGGGTTTCGACAAATTCTCAGAAACTTTATCAGCAAAACTCTTCTGAAGCCCGCCAAGTGCCAAGCGATCATTACAGGACTCTGTATACCTGCTTATCGCTTTTCGTGGTTCTCTATGTTCCCGAGTATGGACTAGAGAACGCTCCTGTTGGAGATGACCTTATGGAGTGGCTAAACATCCACTTCATCGAACCTTCTACTGAAGAAGGTGACCATCTCTCGTCCCTCGAACATCCGTGGGCCGATGAGACATTTTGGCCATATTTAACCAGGTTTGGCACCATAACAGTCGTTGCCGTCATGTCTAAACGTTCTCAAGGGCGACTCTCAGAGGATTGAGTAAAGCGGTGACATTCTTTCTGGGCACCCTGTCCGGTCATCCATCCAAAGACCTGCGCAGGCTCTCACAAACCCTGATCCCATTACTTAATACACAGCCGAAGCTTCAGGCTTATGAAGCGGAAAGAGAGTTTGCGTATGCATCGCATAGATGGAAAGAAAGGGTCAAGGCACTTCGTCTCGAACTTGACAGTGTACCTGAACCTGACCGACGCGACAATTACGAGGATTGGTGGGATCGTTTCAGTGACATAATCGGGATCCTGGAAGGTCGCGGAGAAATGATTCAGAAAGTCTGCGAAGAGCTAGGCGCCGACTGGAAGGAGGTGTGCGTTGCCTGGGGCGTTTTTGTCGACCCAAGGCTTCGGAGGCAGGATCTGCCGTAGGTCCAATCGTTTTTTTTAATACCTCCATTCACTCGTTGATCGCTGCCGAAGTGACGTTATCGCACAGGTCCTCGAGGAGATGCCGCCTGATCCGACCAACTTAGAGGACATGATTCATGCTGCGTTGTTTACTGGTGATCCGCTGAAGGCACTGGATTATGCGGCGAGCCTAGACCCTTGGCTAAGCGCCCACCTGGCAGACATGATGGAACCGCTAGCTCTTGTTGACAAAGACCCGAACGAGGAGTGAGTGGGCTTTTTTCGTGCATCTGGAACGGGAAATGAAATTGGATGTAGTTCAGGATTAACCCCCAGGAACTTTTACGTTCTTTCATATGCGCAGTACCTCCATGCCGATTCCGCCTTGTGGAGAATTACGGTGGCATACATGTACTCGTGCGGGAAGATCGGCGCAAAAACTGCCGACGAGGTGTTGGTGCGTGTCCCACTGAGATTAAATGGCGTGGGGTCCACGAGTTCGACGGAAAGCAATGCGGACGAACCGTCGTCGAGCGAAGGGGACCTATCTGGAATGATCAAAGACTTGAATGCCAGTTGTCATGAATTCGAGCGAGAAAGTGTCAGGAGAAACATCTGCCGAGTTGAGTCACATTGGCTTCGTTCCCAATCAATTGTTTACTCTCCCTGGCACAGGTTGCCGCTCGGACATTTGTACAGAAAAAGGAATATGGTCTTGCACTGTCCTATTGTTCCTCGGCGGAGGACTGGCCTGGCCTTGGCCGTGTTGTTGATTGTATCTTACAAGAGTACATTCTCGCAGGTTCGGAACTTGGCAGTCCTAAGCTGCTTTTGTCTGAATTGCTTTAGGTTCAGAGCAATACACAAGATACGTACTCGATATCGCACCGTCGCTCCAGGCCCTTCGCGCAAATGCTGGGGCACATGGCGTTTTTATCCACCGATTGATATTTGCTGTGCGGTATGCTGAGTTTCATCAGCGGTTGTTGAATCAAGATCTCCAAGACGCTGCTTGGGACCTCGTGACAATTTTTCAGGAGGAGATCGCACCAAAAGCCTGGTGGGGCGTTTTGCTATGCGATGCTGTTCAGCTTTTGCAATATGGCAAGTCCTCGCGGGGTGTATGGCACACGCGATAGCTCGGAGCTAATTGTTCCCCGTTCCAGAACCTGCCCCGCTCTTTTCTTACCCTAGTGCCTGCATTCTACTCTATCGTCTCGATGAAGTTTGCGCAAAAGCGGCTCAAGGGTCAGGTGAAGATTATCTCAAGATGCTGGACATGAAACTTCGCGCCGAGGGACGTCAGGATACTCAGCAACAGTTACAAGTGGTTCGTCTTGCCCTTGCAAAATACTTTGCAAGATGTACGATGATTGGAACGGGAGGCGCACAGATCGTCGATAAGAAAACCACTGTCTAAGGTTGTGTTACTTGTACCTTGATATCGGGACTATTTGTATGCCTTGCTCATGTTCCGTTATACCCCTGCCGCGTGCTCGGTGAGTCCTGGTTATTGGACGACACCACGTTCCCTTGAAACTTCAAGCTGATCTTTTTGACTCTCACCTGGCTGCATGCAGCCTATTAACGCATCACAGTTACCTCGTGCCTGGTCAATTAAAGGGTTCATGCCAGACCACAACGACAATGTGGGCTGCTGCCGTATATCAGTATCACGGAACATTTCATGTACCTCGTTGCGTGACAACTCTCGGCGTGATCTTGGTTTGTCCTCAAGCCGTGCAAACTTTACGTTGCCGTCAGCGCCTCGCCGAGCTTTTGCGTTTTGTTTTCTCCGCCCCTTCATATCCGCGCGGCTTTTGAATTCTGCCGTATCCTGACTTTGACATCGGCCTCGAGGACAGGCCTTTTTTCCCCGTTCAGGGTTGTGGACAACACTGCGACTCGTCCTTACATCTTGGTGGCCCTGGACAGACGTTATAATCGTCAGGAGGCGTGTGGCAATACGTCCCGTCAGGAAGTAACATTCGCGGGCCGATCTTCCTGCTAATGGCCCCTTGACTCGGCACGAGTTGCCTGGTTCAGACCCTTTCCTACCTTTTAAGCCCTTTCCCCGACATGCGACCTCACAGCCTCCGGATTGTCAAAATCTCCGAAATTTCCGGCAGGAACGACTCGTTAAATCGTTACTGACTTTACTTTTTGCATGGGTTGTCGGTGTCCTGAGGATGGCACGTCACCGAGGCCAGTGATCATCTCGTTTGGTCCATATTGCTTGTTTCATTTTCTCATGCTTTCCTTACAGGCTCGTCGCAGACAGACTACATCATTTCCCCTGGTCTGAATTTGCATCTGAATGGCCATGCCCCGGGCCGGGTCAGGTATTTATACGCATGAGGATGCGAAGCTGGCATCCAGATCAACCAGCTCCGTTGCGTCGCCAACACTGTTCAACTCCGAGATATTCTAGGATGTGCTACAAATTCACCCAGCACTACGAATATGCGTGTGCTCACGTCGCTGTCGTCAGGCAGCAGATGGTACGTTCGTAGTCCTCCGCTGGTCGACATTTGCGACTGAAGGGCGCGCTTACCAGGTCGACTGTAACAGTAAACACTGTCGGTTCAGCGGCATGCACAGGGGGGATGTGCACAACTGCGGAGCGTCGTGCAGGCAAGAGTGAGTGGACCGCATATCCGTCGAGAACTCTGGGTTTACGCAATGGGACAAGGATGATGGCGCCTCGGGGTATCATGGATCCACAAGCGGTCAGGTGTCCGCGCTGCGCGGGTAGGATGAATGGTCACTGACAAACGATGCGGAGTGTTTATACTGGTCTTCTCTCGGGTATCTGGGCTGCGGGTATTTTAATTTATGGGGTAGTGGCGGTCGGCGACAGGGGCCAATGTTTCTTGAAACAGCAAATGTATTACATAATATGACTGCGAGCGGGATGTGGTGTCGAGCGGTGTCGTAGATATCCCCTCTCATCGCTCGCCGTCGTCCCACGCAAGTTTGTCCCGCTCGTCGTGTTGCCCGTCGTGGATGTAGTCATGGGCGACGACGGCTACTCGCCATCCGTATGGGACTCCGCTGATCACTCCGACCCGAGCAATCCCGGCCATACGCTCTATGGCCTCCAGCCTGGCAACCCGTCTCTCCTCCACGAATCTGCAACGTCCCCGGCGCTCATGTCTGCGCCGGGCAAGCAGTCCTCGCCTCCTCCAAGATCAAGCTCTGACTCGCTCGGACGTTCGTCCACGTCGAGACGGCGAGACAGCATCCCAATCGCCATCGAGCGCAAGGACACGCTGTCCACCATTCCGAGCGACATAGTGAGCCTGGTGGAGCCGAGCTTCGACGAGAACGTTCTGAGGGCACTCTGCGAGTTAGACGTGAGTTCTGTCCACTTCGGCCGAGCTCAAGTTACTGCGGTGTCGTTGACACGTGCATATGGCAGTGCGGCGTGCCTCTTCTACTGGATCGAATCAAACAGAGCATGGTGTCCTGTCGGGTTCGTATTCGTCCCTTTCGGGCGCTCGTGAGGTGTGGCATGCACTCTGAATCTGTGACCCACAACAGGAAGCCTCGGTCTTTTTCAAGAAACGGGCTGTTCTTGAAGAAGAATACGGAAAGAGCCTGCACAAATTGGCCCGCAGCACGTCAGAGGTGTATTCTATGAACGATGGAAAGGCTGGGTACCGCGCAGAGCATTTCGCTCAGTAAACTCTGAACTCATTCGTGTCGTCGTCAGGTCCTTCGTACAGGCGTGGCAGTCTTCAATGAAACTCCACGAGGTCATGGCAGACAACAGAATAAGGTTTGCTCAACGTCTCAATGAAATGAGTGATGAGCTTGCTTCTCTCGCGAAAGAAGTTGACAAGAACAGGAAGCAGGTTTGTTACCCGAGATCTCACATCAGGAACATGCTTCTGATTTGAAAATAGACCAAGGAATTGGCAAGCCGTTATGAGCGTGCCCTGCAAGAGGCGGAGATGAACATGGAGAAGAGCAGAACTCGGCTGGACGTGTCGTCGGAAGAACTAGAGCGCGTACTTCTCCAGAAAGAGGGCGAGCCACTGAGCGAGAGTGCGGTGCACGCCAGACCCCCTGGAGTACTTGGGAGCAAACGCGTACTCGGAAAGGCAGTGGCCAAAGGCGGCCTGCTTCTGAAGGGGAAAAATCCCGGGAATGTCAGTATTTAGGCTGGGCCTGGATCTCCGTTGGGGAGCTGATCGTTCCCTAGATTCAACGGCAAGAAGACGACATCAGATCACGTGTCTCGAGTGCTTCGGACACTTACCGGAAAGCCTTCACCGACACGCAAACCATGCGACAAGAATACTTCAATTTCCAGCTTCCTCGTATCCTGCGAGTTCGTGTGTGCACTCTTTTGCTTTCCTGGTGCTCATCACAGATCCAGTCCCTCAAGGAGTGTGCGGATGAAATTGACCTCGGAACGCAGTACCACTTGACGAGATATGCCTTTCTATTCGAAAGCATCGTATTGAGTGATGGGTCAACTCTGGTTCCCGTGGCGCCCGAGGAAGGCAGGTCTGTTCGAGCTGCTCGTGAGGCTGTGCTGACTGAGCACTCAAAGGGATTGGTCTCAAGGCGCTTACTGAATCTATTGACAACCGCGCAGACTTCAAGACATATATGCAAAATTATGCATACGCCCGTGGTGGGGCTCCTCGTGGGCCAAGACGGGAAGGTCCTGCGGAGGAAGGTTTCGTACGTCCTTTTTTCATTCCTGGAGTTGTTTGATCCTCATTCCCTGTCAGCTCCCACCTCTACCGACAATGGGTGGAGGCTACGCCGCTGCACATCATCCGCAGGTGGCCAATAATGGGGCGCACCCACAAACGACTGATCGTGGCCGGCCCACCTTCGGTGTCGATTTGGCCGAACAGATGGCCAGAGATAGCGTGGAAATCCCTCCTATTCTAGAAAAGTGCTGCGCAGCAATAGAAAAATATGGTTTGTATTCACAGGGAATATACCGCATCAGCGGTGTGACCAGAAAAGTCGGTTTGCTGAAGGAACGATTGGACAAAGGTGAGGAAAGGATCCTGTCGTTCTGGCATATATGGCTAACACGCTTGTCAGACATGGATTCAGTGGATCTGAATTCGGAGGAATGGACGTCCGACATTAACAATGTCACTAGCGTGCTCAAGCTGTGGTTCAGGGAACTACCAGACCCTCTCCTTACTTCCAATCTCCATCAAGGCTTCATAGACGCTTCCCGTGAGCCGATCGGTTTCCCTACCCCTCCCTGATCTTGATCACAGTTCAGGAATCGAGAACGACCGTCTGAGGCACATTCGGCTTCATGAACGTGTCAACGATTTGCCGGACCCAAATTACGCCACGCTAAAGTACTTTATGGGTCACCTACACAAGTCAGTCCCAAAAGCGTACCCGCAGCAGGCGCTGTACTCACTTTCGTGGACCTGCAGGATCGTGCAGTGCGAAGAGAACAACTCGATGTCGATGCAGAATCTTGCCATCGTCTTTGGACCAACGTTATTTGGCCAAATATCGGGCAATGGGAGTATCACTGGACATGCGAACGGCACTATGGCGGATGCCGCTTTCCAGAACAAGGTGAATACACTCAACTTTTTTCTTTCGTGGTTCATGTACATTCTCTTGAAGGCGATCGAGACAATATTGGAACACTACACCGATATATTCGTGGATGAGTCTGAGGGAGCGACGTAGACTCGCTCGTCCAGCACGTGTATGACCACCTGGTCTCGGCGCCGTTCAAAGCCCCAGAAGTGTTCATGTGCACCCGGGTACCTGCTGGTTCGGGAACTTGAGCTTGTCGGTCTTCCTCTGACGCTTTTGACATCGACTGTTACCCTATCTCCGTGATACCCCATAGGACATATCCCCATGGTTTCATTCTTATTATAAATCGATAACCGTCGCCTCACTGTACATCGGCATGGACGTCCCTCTTACAGCTTTCTCTGTCTGTCTTACGTGTACCGTTTCCGCGTTCCCCTGTTTCCTTGTCCGACGATATTTTTATGCACAGTTTCGGTCAGTATTGTACTGTAAATGATGCCTTCTCCGTCTACTTACAATAGACTCTCGAATGAAAGACTTGGATCGAGCCGCGGGTTCGAACGTGAAATCATCTACATTGGAACAAACATGTGACTCGGCATTGAACGGATACATGTGCACAAGGCATGCAAAGTGATTGGATGGAGAGGAGCCTTTCGAAGCCTCGGTATTGCCTAGATGACGGTGGACGAAACGTTGGGTTCCATCGTGAGTCGCGGTGAGGAGGCGGGTGCGTGCGGCGCCGATCTACTGCGGTACCGTGCGAGGAGATGAAGGGATGGGACCCGGGTTTCCGGGCGTCTCAGGCAGTGGATGCGCGGAGACCGGGACAGCGGATGAAGGCTGGCCAAGGAGACGAGGTCATTGATGGCGCCTGCGAGCGAAAAGTGTGGACAAGTGAACGATCTTGGTGAGGGATACATACGTTGGGGGAGATATTGCCACGAGAATCTGGTCTAGAAATGAGTCCATCACACGTGGAACGCTTCGGATGGGTCTAGGGCTTTGTGGGAGACCGAGGGAAACCACGTTGACACGGCCCCGCCTCTTCACACCATACAAAACATAAAAATCAGACAACGCAGACAACGAGAGAGAAACAGCGAATAGGATTACAGTACACTAAATCATACAACGATAAATACCGATGACTGAAACGATCTATGCACCGAAACCATAAAGAGTACGCCCTGAGCGCTTCAGGGCATAGACGACGTCGAGCGCAGTGACAGTCTTGCGCTTAGCGTGCTCGGTGTACGTTACCGAGTCGCGAATGACCTGCACAAACCGTCAATGCTTCGGTCCAACACTCAAAGTATCTGGAACAAACGTTTTCAAGGAAGATCTTGAGAACACCACGGGTCTCCTCGTAGATGAGACCAGAGATACGCTTCACACCTCCACGACGTGCCAGACGACGAATCGCAGGCTTCGTGATCCCTGTCCATCTCTCAGCACAACTTTCCAAACCCGAGTCCTGTCTCACTCACCCTGAATGTTGTCACGCAGGATCTTGCGGTGACGCTTGGCACCACCCTTTCCGAGTCCCTGTCCTCGTGGTCAGACAACCAACTCCGTACGAAGTCCGCTTCGA
>JBBPMC010001397.1:0-11189 GCA_038090115.1 Strobilomyces echinocephalus | reverse complement strand
TGAGAGGCCCTCGTGCCCTTCCTCGGCATCCGCCACCGTAGCCGACGCTCGTCAAAACGGTCCCCTCTCCCCGGAAGATCCTCCCACGATCCTTATCATCTCCCTCCATCGTCGTCGTCGGTTGCGGTCATCGTCGGCGACACGCTCCTCGTTGCTCGCAGTGCCCCCACTGGTTTCCCTGTCCTCGTCGTCGGCTGCGACGAACACGTTCATCCCTCGCTGGTCGCAACGTCCTCTTCGGCGGCAAACAACTCGTCCCTCCTTGTTCGTCTTCCCCGTCGTTGTCGACTGCAGTGAGCTCGTTCATCCGTCCTTATTGTTCACAGTGTCTCAAACGTGTTATCTTAGTCTCGATCCTGTTCTCCTGTTGTCGTCGCTGTCGGCTATAGTAAACTTGCTTGTCCCACCTCGTTCGTTGCATTCCCCCATCATCGTCAACTGCGACGAACTTTCTCGTCCCTCATCCTCGTTTGTAGCATCCCCACTAGTTCCCTGTTGTCGTCGTCGGCTGCGGCGGAACATGCTTGTCCCTCCTCGTTTTTCGCGGTCACTCCCCCGCCACACATCCTGAGGCTCGACAGTCACATTGTCCACGATGTCTGGCCCACAGATCTCCTCTGATCTCGTCTCGTTCTCGGTATTTATCCCCTCCTTCCTCTCGCTCCTCCACTGACCTTCCACAGGCGCCAATAAACAGGCCGTCATCGTAGCCCATACTGCACGCGAAATATCCTTGCAGCGCCTTCCCACCCAGAGCGACGTTTTCGCGCTCGCTCAACACGAGGTCCGATCCTGTCTTGACGTCTGGTCATCCCATCTGACTCGAGCATAGAACATCTCTTCGACAAACCCAACAGTTCTGTCACCACCCTCAAGCTTCTATGCGATGCTGTCATCTGTTGATCGTCGGCAGCATGTGTCATTACCGCACCTTCCTCTTTTGCTATGAATCGACTTAGAATGTGGACGCGTAAGTCACCACATCATATATTAAAGTATTGATTGACCACCAGATGCCTCAGCTTCTACCGAAAATACCATGTCTGCTCTAAGAAATAAAGGTCATGCTGGCTGTGGCCTCAGCATCGAAGTCGAAGTTTAAAAATAAGGAATCAAAGTCGTTGTGGTACCCAGTGAAAATGTCGTTGAATCCGCCCTCCGTATTGAACAGATCGTTGAATATGTCAGCGTCATTGCTCATCCCGGTGGGTGCCGGTGCGGCTTTGGCAGTGCTTGATAACAGCATGACAGGAGTATGTGAAGACAAAGCAGGGGTGGATGGCACGTCACCAGATAGGGTCGAAGAGCCAGCAGTACCCGAGGACAGTAAGGATGATGTAACACCTGGCGACAGAGCTGTGGAGTCCGCCCTGCCTGGGATGGCAGTGGCGACATTGCTACTGGCATTCTCGTCAGCAGCGTCACTGCCGAAGGGGCTGCTGTCGTCGTCGGATGGATGAATAACCATGTTGCTTGGGGGCCGAGTCTTCTTCCTCGCTTGTGTACTAGTAGATCCACCGTAGTTCCTTCGTTTCGTGCCGGCATCAGAGCGAGTTTGGCGCTTGTGAACTGTGATCTCGCCGTTTTCGAGCTGCTCGTTGTGGCGACTCTCGAGCTGCTTGTATTCTTGAACTGTGAGTTTACGCCAATGAATAGTACCATTTCTCCATTGCCTTAAAAGCGACTCAAGATCTGAGAGCGGTCGCGAGCCATCGCTAAGATTACTGAAGGGAATATCACTAGGCCAGCCATCAATCTGTACGTTGTAGCGCTGGACTATTTTTGACCAGAAGTCTCTGTAGCGCATTTGAGCAGACTCATCGCCTGTGATCTCGCCTGTTTCGCATAACATGTCAGTAATCAGAGTATATGCAATCTGTCAAATGAACTTACGAAGCTTATTTAAAATGATATTTCGTAACTCTGAGCGAGCTGCGACAACACGCTCTCGATGATTGTGAGCAGCACCTTCACAAGATGAGTTGCAGAATGCCGATAAAACAGAACAACCTACCACGTATACCCTGAACTGAATATCCTTCCATCCGGGTAGTGAGATCTTGCTTGTCGATGCGCATAGCAGTGCCCATGAAATCAGTAAGACCCTCCGTTTCAAAATATATTGGCCGAAGTGCGATGTCGGTCGATCCACGAACAGCACACAGTGTGGACTCAAGGCCCGTGCGTGACCTCAATGCACTAAGCTAAGAATGACAAAAATCAGCATGATACATGTCAGACATGCGTGTTAACCCCATACCTCTTCTTCAACATTTTTTAGTGTCCCGGTAATGTCGTTGACACGCGACCGTGCAGAAGTACGGCGAGTGGTATGCTTTGTATTTCGAATCGGAGCATAGTTTGCCACGAGTTCCTTTTTTTGCTCGTCTGTTAGCGCTAAGTACTCGGGTTTTCGGCGTTGGATGATGTCGACAAGAAAATCTGCACCACTGACGTCTAAAAATCAAATGAGACGACTTTGTCGTTTCAACCAAAGAAAACTTACTCTTCTGGGTGCTCGAAGATTCCTCGCGCGTAACCTTGGCACACCAGGCATTCCACGCACTGACTGATCGGCGGGTATGCAGCACAGACCGTCCCATGTGCAACTCCTTTTGGACACGACGGATACTCTTGTGGTGCGTCACAGCAATATCTGCAATAGACTTGTCAATATTTTGCCATGCATTCTCTAAGTCCTCTTGATAACCCGCAGCTGCTTGACGCCGGCGCTCGTTGACGATGCTGCGTGCTTCTTTGGTGAGTGGAACGTTTGCACGCTGTACACTGAGCCGTAAATGTGAGTTTGAGAGACATATCCACGAAGGAAAAAAAAGACGCACGAGCATCGTGAGGTCCCCGACATTGCCGTCGTATTAGCAGCAGCTGGCCCTGCTTCTGCACCAGTCATGATTGAGACTCGAGAAGGGAGGACACGATGGCATGCCAGTCAGTCCAACAGCCAGCTTATATAGTCATTTTCACGGCAAATAGAAACGAACTTGATTAATCGACACAAGGATCTAGGACAGGAACAAATAGTAAAAAATAAGAACGGCAAAGGCGATGAGTAGCGCCAAGAAAGATTTCAGGATGATTTTCCAGAGGGGCGTCTGACAGAAAATATATTAGCCGAGTGGCAGATGGAAAGAAATATTTTAGACCTTTACCGACATGACGTTTGTGCCGAGATCTGCATGCAGAGCCCTTTCAAGGTTTGCTGCCTGTTCATAGGTCAGATTCCAGGGCGAATTTCGGAGCGCTGCCTCCCAGCGGCTGCTGCGGACAGTTGTAACAAGCTCGTGCAAGCGAAGAATGGTCTGGTCACCCAAGCCAAACCGATCGAGAACGGCATCAGTGTTGGCTCCAAGACTGATGATGGGGTGTGAGTTCAAAGCTGCCGCTCCAACCACAGAGCTCATGCTCGAAGTTGTGTGCATAAGTGCCTCAGAAATCTCATCGGCAGAGAAACGCTCCGCATTGCGGCGTTGACGAACCTGAGGTCGGGTCGCAGCAGTAGACACTCCAGCCTTCACGTCATGTTCAGCCGCGCTTGGCTTAGCGCTGACATGCTCGGATCTGCCAGAAACTTGAAAAATATATGGCTGTGCAGTGCAACGGATACGAGTCCCATCAATTGCCGCTGGAGGAAGAAATGGCGGAGAAGTCAACAGGATAGATGGCGCATGAGCTACAAAGCATTAGTTTACATTTGGGATTCAAAAAAGAACTTACGAGGAGAAGGGACAGGACCGACGCCTTCAACGTTGCATGATTTAGTAAACTCATGTAGATGAGGAAGAGCGATCTCTTGACAGAATCCTTGAACGAGAATGGCAAGGCTCTCGCTCATCTTTTGCTGGGCGGCATTGAAAACGCGTGGGGTGATATACACGTCAGCAGCAACGTCTTCAGGTCCGAGTTTCGGTTGAATGGTAAACCCTGGGCAGCGCAGTAAAACTGTTACACCACCATCAAGACGGTCTTGCTGAACGACCTGAAAGGACGAAAAAATATGAGCACTTCAGTAAAAATTCAAGACATTGATAAAAACAAACAGCGTCGAACAGGTCTTGGGTGCAGACTTCCTTGAAGTCTTCATGTGCGAGCGAGAGCCTGGTTGATACTTCGGTCGCTTCTTGGAACCCAAAATACGAAGGATGAAGGCCACCTGGAGTCCGTGTTTGATTGTCCGTATCGTCAACATGAGCGCCATGCCGAAGAAGTGCACGAGAAGCCGCAAGGCGCTGTGGGACGCTGAAACTCTCCTTGAATAGCGTGCTGCACAGGTCAGCAACACTATCAGGTGCATATGACTGGCCGTCTTTTGGCAGTCCTGGTGTCTTCTTTTTCTTGGGACTGGACACCATGAGGAAGAGAACAGGTGGGGGAATGCTGACGTGCGTGGGTCATTTGCGTTCGCATATGTTCGCATATGAGTGTGCATCAAGGTTGCATGACCAATCGATCAGTTTGATCACCTACCGTAATATAATCTTATTGGCTCAGACGGTGTGATTGACAAAGGGGACCACGCGTTCATTTCTGCAGTTATCGTGTGCATAAAATTCTACTGCAAAAAAGCCTGAGGTTGTGGTTAGAAGGAATGTATGGAGCTTGCACGCAGGATAGTCAGCGCAACTCGAAGGGTCGACGGTGGGTGGGTGCTTGGACCGATTCAGACAGTCACACTCAAGTATGCATCGTGACATCAAGGTTAACTGATCAGTAGATAAACTCTCCAAGCTGCTCCCGCAGTGCGGCTCTGTGGATGGCTTCCCACAGCGAAACAAACGCCATGCTCATCGAACGGACTCTTTGGAAAGTACTATTCGCTCAACCACAGGCCCGCCGATGTGTCCTCGCAGCGCTCGCACTGAAGGGCCGCATCATGATCACATGGTCTTTGGCACACACATCATCGCGCCGGCCACGGGATGCAGCAAGGATCACATCATGCCTCGTGCGTCTTGCCATGCAATCAAGGCATGGATGCATGGATGTGCTTCATCGCGTCCCATCAGGACAAATGAATCACGAGGAAGAACATCAATGTATGTGATGCTCAGAATCCTGTTCAGGCTGCTCAATGGGTTGATTGCCTCCTCGCGAGTGTCCACACCGTGCGCGTTTTTCGATCGCAATAATTCTTATGATATCATTGTGTAGAATTTCGCGCTAATCACCAAGGTATTCTATATACTGAGCAAACAGTTCCAGCGACTGGTCATCTTCTATCTGATCGAGAAGGTCAGTGTCATGATACTCAGACACTATGATTCTCTCCACTTCCAAGTCATGCGTGTTACTATTCACCCGATCAACAGGATCCCCAGATATATCCATCAACGTGCTCCCTTCCACGTCACGGACACCACATTCGAGCGTTCCCGAAAAACCGGGAATTCTCTGGATCTGGGCAAGGCGAAGAAGGTGAACTGCATTGATAGCAGCACGTTCCTGCCACCACCGCTGCATTTCTAAAGCCAAGTGAGGGTCTGAAGCGGTCAGAGTTTGAATCGAAGTCAACACCGCCTTTTCTTCATCATGGACAGCAGTATATAACCGCTTAACTTCGACATTTAATCGCAGAATCTCCTCGTGCGCCCGTTGAAGCTTAAAGAACTTTGTTGTTGCCTCGCGGTAGGCTGGCTTGGTCCAGTCATTCGACCGCACATCTTCGCGCGAATACCGCAGCAGGTCAAACTCTCCAAGGAAACTGTAGTCGGTGATATCTTTCCATGTAATCTTTGGGTGCGGTGGATTCAGAGCCTGTGCTTGTGTATTATACCGTGTAATGGCAGTCCGAATTGCGGCGGATCGGCGTTGCAAGGCTTTGCCAATTTGGCGTCGAAGCTTATATCCTATGAAACGCGATCAGTAAATAGGCAATCAGAAGAACAGCACGAGAAACCTGTTCCTGACAATGACATCTTTGATAGCTCAAAGAGGCGCATGACTACGAGCCGCTCGAGCTCATCAAGAGCTGCTCGATACTTGCACAAAGTGGCTTCCTGCTTGTAGCACATGTATTGCTCGCTGCCGATTGTCCAACGCTCCTCGATTTGCAGCTGTAGCTCCATATGGTTCGTCAGGCTTTCAGTATTCTGTAACTTTGCATGAGCAGCGTCTATATGCTTGCGAGCATGGAAAATAGTGAGAAAAATTTGGTTATTTGCTACACGGCTGCGTATATTGTTAGCTGTCGTCCGAGCTTGGTCCCATTCATTCCTATACTTCGTAAGTAACATCAGGTGCATGTCGACGTCAAGTACCTACTGGCACTCTGCAAGGTCATCCAACATCTGGACATATCGAATTTTCAAACGCTCTTCATGGGGCGGTTCCTTGAGCTCCGCAAAGTACCTCTTTTCGGCTTCATGAAAGCGTCGAAAGTCGTCATCAGTGAGATTAAGTTGATTCCAGATAATCAAGAGCTCAGCTTCAAGGGTTTGTACCACTTTAAGTGCTTCGCGGTAGTGGTTTCGTAAGAAGGTGCCTATGAGACATTGAGGTATGATCATACTAGATGGAAAAAAAACCTACTTAACACGGCGTATTTGTCCATGTCCCAAAATGCAAAATGCTGCTCAATAGCTTGATGTCGGTGGAAGGAACTGGCGTGTCGAGTACCTCGTGCGAGCGCATTCGAGGCAGAAAATACATGCTCACAGCCTTCTCCTTCACTATGACCAGTTCCAGGAATGTACATCGGATGCCACTTCAATTGACATTGGCGGTTATGGGCATGTCCATGGAAAGCACCGACCATGAGGCGCATGTTGAGAGCTCGAGCCCGAGATCCAATCACGCTGTTGCCAAGGGTTGTGGCAAACGCACAGCCGATGTCATAGGCAATCCCACCACCGGTGCCGTATACGTTGAGTAAGCGATCAATGATTGCCAATGGATATTTCGCCCTGGATGAATCATTCAAGTTGGTAAGCGATGTAATTCGTAAACGATATGGACTCACAGTTCGCCGCTCTGGATCATATCGCATGTGGCAAGCACGAAGCGATGTCGGCAACAAGCGATGAAGATGCCTGTTTCGTCAAAAACCTTGAACATTCTTTTTCGTTCTTCCGAGCCAGCATTTCTCCAACGTTCAATGCAGTGCATTGTACTGGAATCAGGATCTTCGACATCCTCCCAGTCATCATTGCGTGAACGTGATCCAGGCTAACGAATGATCAACAAAAATTTGCGGTCACGACAGGTTTACTTACCACTCGTGCCGTTACCTCATACTTGAAGCGATCGACCTCATGCCGACTGATCCAATAGTCCGAGCGTGGCTCTCGTGAATCAATACGCGGTGAGTTTCGAGAGTGCCATGATGCCCATCTTTTCAGGCTATTATTGCCATCAATGCTCGCTAGGTAAGAGAACTCAAGCGGCGGTTCATCTTGAAGTTTGTAAAAACAAGCGGGACAAGCATTTCGCATACGCCAGTTAGGCGTGTTACGGCCCAACACAGCATTAATTTTTTGCTCCACCCGAGCAAGAATTTCGAGATAAACGTCAAACACCGCTGAAAATTGGGTGCTGAGATATGGACGATACGGCATCTAACCTATGTTTAGTCGATAAAAACATTCATCGGAGGAGGACTTACACTGTGCAGGTGACACAAAGCTTTGCATTGTGCATGGATACTGAAGCTAGGACAGGTGCGGTGATATTGTCGGAACACAGCCAGCGTATGGATCGACACTGCAACAGTTGGGTGCAGGGGCGAACAACCAAGGTATCCGTGGGAGATCAGTGACTCGTTTGGGAATTGCTCTGATGGAGACAAGCGAAATGAGCCACGGCGGTAGACTAATATACATTAACACCGTGTCCAGATGCGTAGCAATCGAACACTTACAGAAGACATCGACAAGGCCAATATCGGATATCTGACAGTTCTCGCCGTCGCTTGGTGGATGTGGTGTGGTCGACAGCATAGCATCATCTACGTCCTTTGCACGGTACTCCATATAGGCAGCAACTAAGCGATCCATCTGAAGTTTCCAGTGCTCCGTCTGTGCCTCCAGGCGATCAGTGCGGACACGGTCATCAATGCGGCAACTACAGAGTATATTAATCAAGCAATACAAGGGAAGGAATGAGGTGATACTTACTAGCCTTTGGAGTCCGCCATTTGTGAAGCCATTTCAGTAAAAATTTCGTAGTCAATCTCGTCTTCACAGCCCAAATCAGTGCACGGAGCGCTAGATGCACCTGTAGAGAAGGGAACATCATAGCTTGTGAAACGATCGTCATGGTCCATCATATCGTGGACGAGATCTTGATCACTAGCGGCCATTGCTGTGGTGAGGTAAGTACAATGTAGTGTGCAGTTTAGAAGGCTACATTACCCTGGATCCCAGTTCGCCTCCTAGAATCTCCAGCACGGATGCGATCCTGCTGTTTGGCAGCAGGCAGCACTTCGCGCCGACGTCGCGCATGCCGCATTGAGTGCATGATGGTGGATTTCGAAATTCCACGGAATTTTGCCTGTGGCATCGTAACTAGTGGCGATATCAGATAAGCTCTCGGCAGTAATATTTAATGAGGATACCTACAGACAATGGAAGGGAAGAGGGACGAGCGTGTTGGACACAACCGACAATGACGAGGAGGACGGGAAAATGGATCCAGGACACTGCAAATACAAGGAGGATGAGCGAGTTTGCAGCGGCCGACGACGGGGACGAACGGGGGGAAACGGGTTTAGGACGCCACGAACACGGAGGGACAGGTGAGTTGCCGCCGACGAAGATGAGAACGGCAATGGGGAAATGGATTGGGGACGCCGCAAACACGAGGATGGACAAACGAGCTTGCTGCAGCCAACGAGGAGGACGAAGATTTGGGACGCTGCGAGCACGAGGAGGGACGAGTTGCTTGCCGCCGAAGAGGACGCTGCGACCAGCGAGGGATGAACGTGTTCGTCGCAGCCGGCGACGGGGACGGGGAAACCAGTGGGGACACTGCGAGCAACGAGGAGCGTGTCGCCGACGATGGCCGCAACCGACGACGACGATGGAGGGAGATGATAAGGATCGTGGGAGGATCTTCCGGGGAGAGGGGACCGTTTTGACGAGCGTCGGCTACGGTGGCGGATGCCGAGGAAGGGCACGAGGGCCTCTCAGCTGGCAAGCCTAAGTACCTACATTTGGGCGCGGGTTTATTGCTGGTGTCGGGGATTCTCGAGGAAGGGAGCCTAACTAGGCTCTCGGAAGCGCGTGACAGAGGAGCCTAATTAGGCACCTCTAGCGGGCATGTCAGGTGGTCAGCAAACCACTTGTTTTCCCACGTATAGATCCACAGAGTGCCATCCAGCAAATTTGTGATTTGCTGATGCACGGCGGCTTCGAATCTTGTCAATATTCACCACCGGCCAAGCCCTAGGTCCTGTAAGGTGATTTCCATCCAGTTGAGAAAACCACTGTGGGGCGTGACAGATGTCACCCAGAACTAGGAAATGTCGAGGATCCAAAGTTACATAATGCACCATTAGTATTATTGATGATTTATTTCCCGATACGGTAGTGAGGGTTGTTAAGGGCCTGCTAAATTTTCATTTTGGCGGGCGTTTGCAAGAATCTGTGCTTATATTTATATTTATTTGCTTTGCATTGTTTGCTCCTCATCTTTATCGGGCTTATCAGTGTTCGGTTTTTGCCTTCTCGACACACACACATGCACCTCAATCGTCTTTCTGTTCTCGGTCGGTTCAACTTGACCGTATATCATTGTGTTGTGTCCCCTGCCATTGCTCGCGCACTGCAGTTGGCTGAATCAATCCGAATATGACGGTACGTCCTTTGTGGCTGATGTCACAGTGGAAATCCACGCTATTGACTGCGATCTTGTGGTGGGCAAAGAATGGGTCGCACTGCTGCGACTGGTTAACGACGGTTGTGATTGTGCTGTGCGTTTGCCTGCACTTCGTTCCGAGGCTGCGTCTTCGGAAATCGGGAATGGTGATACCGTGGCAGTCGAAAATACTTGGGACGCTGTCACGATTGATGAAGATGTTGCCCTGGTGATGCATACTGCGAGAAATGTATGTCGTTCACAGGATCCGTTCGAGCGTATTCCATTATCGAGAATGGGTTGCTTGCAACTTATATGCTGCGGATGTGGCCTAGTTTGTGTATTGGTCCTCTCCAAAATCTTAATGACAAAAGTGTCGTTAAACTAGCGCATTCCATATGTCACACCCACAAGCGTTTTTTAACGGCTCCTGTATACAAGTGCAATTACACACGGAGAATTAGTCTGATGTTTTCCGTATCGGGTCTTGCCACGGATGTGGCCTTTCGCGAATTGTTATTTTCTTGACAGCGCGGCGGGCCACGACATGGCTCGGGGCCATCATAGCACTACAAATAACACGATATGTCCACGAAGAACGACATCAGAAGTAACTATTATGTTGTCACGATCGACAAGTCAAGTTTCCATTCCAGTCCTCGGATCCGACCCCTTCGGTGACGACAAACAACCGATATGGGTCATACTTGTCTTTGATGCTCTTCAGCGTCGAATAATGTGCCCCGAAAAATGCATTCTGCCATTCGACCTCGAATGGGGTTGCCTATTCGAACGCCGCGACGTACGGGTATCAGCGTATTCGACTGGTGGATATGAAATAGCGACGCACCTCGTTCAGGTCAGCACCGTCGTTGGGCGTCGCATCATGCATCTGCTGTATCTGTCCCCGGAGTTGCTGAATCAGGTCTTGTATCTGTGAAGACGAGGTGGTCTCGTCCCAGGAAGTCCCGTAGTTCATCTCAACGATCGCGCTTCGCCATGCAGGATTCAGTCCAGCGGAATCAACGCCGAGCTGGTTCACTTTTCCACCAGCGATCATGCTGCACGGCTTACCGTGAGTCATCCAAACGAGACGAATGCGACGATTGCTCACTTGAAACTCACGCCAAAGTCAATTAGCAGCTTTGCGACTTGTGTGGAATTGCGTGCCCCGCGATAGGAGGCGTGACGAGACTAATACATAGCCGCCGCTGTCTCCTGACGCAGGGGCTGTGAGCTGAGCAATTACATCACTCCAAGACAAATAATACGTGTTGCTCGAAGTCACGACCCCATACGGAGCCAAGGACTGCGAAAAGTTGAGCCATGGCTGCGTTGTCAAGGTGACAGTCTCGTTGGTCATATTGGACGCAAGAAGG
>JBBPMC010001396.1:0-11197 GCA_038090115.1 Strobilomyces echinocephalus | reverse complement strand
GAAATGGAGCAAGTCAGTCTTCAGATATCCTACTGTCCAAGCGACACTGGGGAAAATCAGCCACGTCGAGTGTTGTCGCACAATGACTCATCCTCGGCCCATCGCCTACTCCCCCATTCTTCCCATGACTTGCTTTACGCATTGACAACGCCTTGCCAAGTCGCGTCTCCTCCATCTCCATAGCCATGTCGATGGTTTGGGTGCTGTCCACCTCAGGCTCATGCTGCACCTTCTCGAGCACACGGATGTGTTCGTGGTTTGGCTCAGGAGTTGGGGCGTATGCCTGTGATGTCGTCGGATATGATGGCTAGAGCATTCCGTCACATGTGTGTTGACGGTGCGTTCACAAGTTGCGTGCCTTGCGTCCAAGTCAACCGACTCCGATCCAAACTCCGCTATCCACTAAAAAAATGGTGTCTCTAACGATAAGCAAACCACTGTAACGTGCAATCGACGTGCCACGGCGACACGGTCATACATGACATGAAGACGAAAAGATAGCTCGCTCCCTCCTGTCCTATAGCACTGTAACCCCTGTGCGCCACTGCACAGGCTTTTGGTTCTGCTGCGAAGCGAAGCCCCTTGGGGTCCATTCCTACGGTACTGCAGAACCCCGCCTAAAGGTCTTGGCGATCCGCTGTCAAGGGTGCGTCGCTGTGCCAGTGCAGTGCCACGTGGTTGGAATCGCGGGCATGGACGTAACGGCGATGGTCGTCGACAAGCGGCAGTGGCGAGGACGATCATCGGTGACACAGGGCGGCAGAGACTTGGAGCTCTGGAGGATGACAGCGACGGCGGTGATGATGCACACTAATGGCAGCCGTGGCCGAGGATGGCGACGGCAATAATGGGCGACAGTGGCAACTACCCTCGCGCAAGGCTAGGATGGGTCGATCCGACATCCGATATGATATGGCGGCCTGGTGCATATCATTGAAATTGTCTTCATGTGCTCGTCAAAATTCCAAAGGTGAATTTGGATCGGCTGTAATCATGTTCGCCTGTCACTCTTGGATCAAATGTTTCACTCGAGCTTCTCATGTACCGCGGTCTGATCACCAGGTCTTTTACACCGGACTGACCTTTTATCAGACACGATCATCGGGTATGGGCGATGTCTATGGCAGCAACGCAGGTTTTTCTCCTATGTGTTTCAAAATTATGGCTTTCGGAACGCTCAGCGCTCCCGCTGAGTCTCGGTGAGGCAATGCCTGCGTACCATTGATATATAATCACTTACAGTTACTACAGTCAGCACTGAGCACATAAATCAGCGTCAAGTTGGCGACGCTAGGTAGTATCAGGCTAGGTTGTTTATCTGCGCGCGCACTTTTGACGCTTGTTGCTGATCTCTCTTAGTTGGTATCATCTCCTTGCGATTCCAAGTCGGTCAAATACAAGCATGTCGTTCACCACGTCCCGGATGGCCGAATTACAGACTACCAAGGTGCGTCTTCGAAAGCTTCGTGTCCCGTTTTTTTTGCCTCTTCCATTTTTTTCGCCTTCGGACGAGCGCTCATGTCGTCGACAGTATTCTAATGGTGTGTCGTTCTCGTGCAAGCGATCTGCATTCATGATGATGCATTAATGATGCGTAGTCGCTGGAATGGCCGTTCTGGTAAGCGTATGTAGTCAGTAAAGCGGTGGACAACTCTGATGCGGTCGGGCCCCTGTAGATATTCGACTACATGATCACGCTCGAGGACGAGGCGCGTTGCCACAACGACTCGCTTTCACGCTGAATTGACCCCGAATTTCGTCTCAGGTACGATGGGTATGGGGTCGCAAGTGGAGTGCAACCCAGTGCATCTTCATGGTATCGAGGTATCTACCTTTCGCTGGCGTGGGTATGACGACATATGGTGAGCATTCAGGACGATGCGGTACATATATTGGCTGAAGACCCTTGATCGACAGTTGCCCTGCGCTCGGCATCGCAGGTGGGTCGGACATGTACTTATCGTTGGATCCGGTTTCATAGTATGATCTGACAGCCATGTGTACTGAGCTCGAAGGTGAATAGTACGTGACGAGTTACTGATCTGAGTCACAGTGAACTAATGTCTCTTTTTGACAGTGTTGCAAATATTGAGCATTGCCTTCGCAGAATGTATGTCCTTTTGCTTCCGCCTCGAAGCACGCGTGAATGCTGTGTAGTGCTCCTTATTTTGCGCACATTCGCCTTCTGGCAGAGCGACAAACGGGTGCTGTATGGTCTTATCACATACCATACTGTGAGTGATCTCTACGTTCTTCTGGAATATAATCTAGCAGGTAATGACGCGGGTTAGCTCCAAGTGGTTGCCGTCGTCGCGGTCAATCTCACACCCCCGATTCAGTGGCATCGTGAAGGTAGGATTCGTGCCCGTCCGTACGGTTCTCTCCGCTCATCCGTTTTGTGGGAGGCTACATCCCCCCGGGATGCCTTTTGATCGACTCCAGAAATAGCACCTTGGTATATTTGTTCCTGCTGATCTTTGAGACAGGTGAGCAACCTGACATACCTGTTGATCGTGCTCCGTATCATTTTCAAGTGATATTACTTTTGACGGTGTACAAGCGATTTCGTACCTATCGAGATGTAAAGACGAACCTCGTGCGCACGATTTATCGGGATGGGATGTTTTACATCCTGTGCATCATACGTAAGACCACTCCCGGTTCGATAACCGCCATAGCTTACCTCCTGGCAAGTCATCACGTTCGCCAATGTCATCATTGTTGGTGTACTGCCGGTAAGCACTTTCTCATCTAGGAAATGAGTACTAACAAGATGTCAGTTGGAGCTCGATGACCTCTTGGACGCGTGCGTGACCCTTGGGTCGACTCGGATGTCTAACTCCGATGACGTTTCTACCGCTCTCAGAGTGCAGGCCGTGCTCCACAGCGTGCTTGCATCGCGCATTCTGTTCAACCTCCGCAAGACGGCAGAGGAAGGCAACGCGATGAACTTGAACTTGCCCACGATTAGCGACCTCGCGTACGCAGGCCAACGTTCGGCCGACTCCTACCCGTCGTGAACGCGAGGAGCCGTCTGCGCCGACGTGACGAGTCGAGAGAGGATGCCTCGACGGGAGTGACGCATCGAGGGTACTACATACTGGACAACGTCGCATGTACTTATTGGTGAATACCGTCAGGCCGTCGTCCCGCGAAGCGGCCTACCTCTTTTTTCTTTCTCTGACGCGTTGACCGACCCACTGACTACAGGCGATCGGATGCAGCGATAGTTCCCAGCGAGGTGTGGGTCGACCGATGACTGGGTCCGAGCTTCGTTCCGGACCCGTCGCGAAGGCAGTCGACGCCGGCCTCGAGGGGCGCGATACATAGAGTGCGTCTGCGGGGCACCGCCCTCGGTGGATCTGTGAGAGGTCGAGTCGCCAACATGGATGACGGAGGGGGCGATACGGAAGATTCTTGGGGTTCCGAGCACCTACTACTAGTAGTACAAGCTCGTCTCGCACACCACCCCAGTTCCCACGAACACGTCCGACCTCCCCTCCTCGCTCCCCGTCTCCGAGATCGACCAACGCTCCGGGTTCGTCCACCTCTCAGCGACGCCCCAAGTCCCCGGCACCCTCGCCTACTTCTTCGCCGCAGACCCGCGCGCGTACGTCCTGCGCCTCCCGTACCCCCCGCTGGCGTCCTAGGGCCGCTGGGAAAAGCCCCGAACGAGGGGTGTGCGGTCCCCCGGGACCCGTGCGAAGGCCTCTTTCCGCACTTGTACAACGGGTCTCAAGGTAGGGAGGGACGAGGTCGAGAGCGTGTGGGTGCTCGAGAGGGGGGAAGTGGGGAGGTGATCGAGCGGGACGGGGCGTTCGGGGCTTGGTTGGCGTATTAGTTTCCGCGGATGTCTTCTTCTTCTTCTAGTGTCCGCGCCGTGTGCTTCGGGATTCTTTGTTTCGTGTTGCGTGGAGAAGAAAATAGGCGTTCCTTTGACACTCACATCTTGTTCTTCTTCCTTACTGCCGTCAGACGGCAGGTAACCTCCTCGGACCGCTGCGTAACTTGAAGTGAATATAAGTACTAACCCACGACGCACGTCGACGACAAACGACAAACGACAATGCAACGGCATGCATCGCTCAGCATGACCACAGACCACCGCGACACAAGGGCTAGGCAACACGGTCATACATGGTGGCAAGACGCAAAGATAGCTCGCTCCTGTTTCTTCTGTGCTCTGTGTCGACTGCTATGTTCGTTCAAGTTTGCCTACCTCTATGACCACCACTGCACTCGCTGGCAACGCTCGTCTTCCACCCTCGCGCTGTCCTGCACTCCATCTACGTCTATTTTGAGCGTCGCCGCTCGTTCGATGATCCATCCACATCCATCGAACGACGTCCCGCTGCCCTCTCTTGTCTTTTCACGCGATGTGACTGCCAGCAGTGTCCTTTTGAGTGTCACTGCTCGTCCAATTCCCCAAACACGTGCGTTCACTGGTGCTCCGCTGGCGATGTCCAAATCTGTTTTGACGTTATACGTCACCATCACCTTCATGCCTACTACTGCCATGAGAACCGTGTCTGCTGACCCACCTTGTTCATCCAGCTTCGAACCTCTAGTTTCCGAGATGTGAAACTCGATTATCGCCTCACTTCTCCCCCTGCGCTCGTCGTCTACTGCCTCCCCACGCGCCCAGACAGCGTCCACCGTCTCCTCTCGTGTCTCCTCGCGTCCCACCGTCTCCCAGTGACCCCTCACGCTCGTTCACGTCACCGTCCTGCCAAACCGAGCGCGAGGGCTCTACCGTCGTCCACTGCCTTCCCGCGCGTCTCCTCGCGCCAAACTGGCGCCCACCGTCCCCTCTCGCGTCTGCCCGCGTCCCGTCGTCGCCAAACGCCCCCTCGCGTTTGGTCACGCCGCTGGCGTGCCATGCAGAGCACGAGGTACATCACCCGCGCTCCTTCAAGCCCTACCGTCGCCTATCACCTCCCCACGCGTCTCCTCGCGCCAGATCAGCATCCATAGTTCCGTCTTGCGTCTGCCTGCGCCTTGCCGTGCTCAACGCCCCTCGCGCTCGTTCACGTCGCCGGCGTGCCAAATCGCGCGCGAGGCTCGCTGCCCGCGAGCCCTTCCGCCATCTACCGCCTCCCCTCGCGTCTGCTCGCATTGCGCCGCCATCCAACGCCCCTTTGCGCTCGCTCACCCCGATCGACGTCACCCCCGCATCTTTTCGAGCCCGACCCCTCGTTCAACGCCCCTACTGCCTCTCTTGTCGACTGCCACAGCTCGTCCTGCTGGAACCTCGGGAGCCTGACTGCTCTCCCTACTTACTCCACACCCACGAGTCCGGCGTCGACGACGACGACATCAAACGGACACGACGACACAACGCGACGACGTGAACGGGTCGACGTCAAGGCATGGCGGGGACGAGGACGTCGACGACACGACACGACGATGACGCCACGAGTTACCGCCACGACAGGACGGGGACAAGGACGTTCGACGACACGACACGACGACGACGCGACAAGTTTCCGCTACGATAAGACCGTGACGAGGACACGACGAGTCGAGTCGACCCGGGGACGAGGACGAGGATGATGATGATGACGACGCGACGACGCGACGAGTCGACCTGGGGATGGCGAGGCCGAGCACCATGACGTCGACACAAGGATGAGGACGGCGACAATGACGCGACGAGTCGATCCGAGGACGACGTGGACGACGAGGGGCACCGCGACAACGCGAAGACGAGGACGTGACGGGTTCCTTAGCCCCCGCTGTATATAGTTCAGATGCAGATGTACTTACAACAATAATATTTTAATCCTATTGATTCGTACAGTGAGGGCATAGGAAATGGAATAGGTGGTCCCACAGACTTGCACAGCGCGCCAGCAGTGTAGGATTACTTCTTGTGGCACTGTAACCCCTGTCCAGCACAGCCCAGTACTAGTGCTGCACAGGGGCTAAGATTTGCTGATGCATTTTGGGACTAACAGGGTTTTGCTGCGAAGCGAATCCAGCCTAAAGGCCTTGGAAATCCGCTGTGCCAGTGCGTGCCACGTCGTTGGAATCATGGAGGACGTCAGCAACGGTAATGGTGGGCATGAGGACAACGGGTGTACGGACGGTCTGAGTCATCGTCGACAAGCGGCAGTGGCGAAGATCATTGGTGACACATGGCTGCAGAGACTTGGAGCTCTGGAGGATGACAGCGATGGCGGTGATGCACACTATGGCAGCCGTGGGCGAGGACAGCGACGGCAATAATGGTGACAGTGGCAACCACCCTCGCGCAAAAGTTCAGATGACGAGGACTGTGGCGGCAGACTTTGGCGTGGTTGAGTAGGGGAAGATGGAGGGTACAGGGACGTACGAGGTAGTAGAGGCTAGCAACTATGCCTAACGTATGGGAGAGGCACTGCTGGCTGGCGCGTTGATGCAGTTCGTCGACAGTGCCGAGTCCCATACATTACATTAGTGATGCATCACACGTTGTTGACAGTGAGTCACTGGCAGTTATGCATTAAAACCGCGGAGTGGGGCCATCCCATGTCCAGCACAGGGGCTAAGATTGTCCGTGTAGATAGTTTACTATATTTCCTTTTACGGCCGCCGTTCGTTTACGCGACGCGCCCGTTCCCAACCTTCCTCCAGTCTCGTACCACTCGACTGGAGGTAAGCTTACTAGTTACTCTCCTTCTTTTCTACCTACTGACATAGAGTAGTCACTTATTCTGTCTAGGTCGAGAGATAGATGCACGTCACGGATTGGGCAAGCGGATTGACGGCGACCAGCCATCTTTCTCGCTATAAATCATCCTGTCTTGGAGAGGCACAGTCTGTCGGACATCCGATATGATACGGCGGCCTGGTGCATATCATTGAAATTGTCTTCATCTGCTCGTCAAAATTCCAAAGGTGAATTTGAATCAGCTGTAATGTTCGCCTGTCGCTTTTGGATCAAATGTTTCACTCTAGCCTCTCACTGGCGTGTACTGCAGTCTGATCACCAGGTCTTTTACACCGGACTGACCTTTTGTCAGACACGATCATCGGGCATGGGCGATGTCTGTTGCAGCAACGCAGGTTTTTCTGTCCTGTGGGTTTCAAAATTATGATTTTTGGAACGCTCAGCATTCCAGCTTCATCTCGGTGAGGCAATGCCTGTGTATCGTTGATATATAATCGCCTACAGTTACTACAGTCACGGCACTGAGCACATAAATCTGCATCAAGTCGGCGACGCTAGGTATCAGGCTAGGTTATTCATCTGCACGCGCACTTTTGATGCTTGTTGCAGGTCCACTCTTAGTTGATACCATCTCCTTGCGATTCTAAATCGGTCAAATCCAAGCATGTCGTTCACCACGTCCCTGGTGGCCGAATTACAGACTACCAAGGTGCGTCTTCGAAAGCTTCGTGTCCCGTTTTCCTCTTCCATTTTTTTTTCGTGTTCGGACGAGCGCTCATGTCGTCGACAGTATTCTAATGGTGTGTCGTTCTCGTGCATTCTCCTTTCGTTGCTCACCATGGTGTACTAATGATGCATAGTCGCTGGGATGGCCGTTCTGGTAAGCGTATGTAGTCAGTAAAGCGGTGGACAACTCTGATGCGGTCGGGCCCCTGTAGATATTCGACTACGTGATCACGTTCGAGGACGAGGCGCGTTGCCGCAACGACTCTCTTCCACACTGAATTGACCCCGAAGTTCGTCAGGTACGATGGGTATGGGGTCGCAAGTGGAGTGCAACCCAGTGCATCTTCATGGTATCGAGGTATCTACCTTTCGCTGGCGTGGGTATGAGAACATACGGTGAGCATTCGCGACGATACAGTACATATATTTACTGAAGACCCTTGATCGGTAGCTGCCGTACGTTCAGCATCGCAGGTGGGTCGGACATGTGCTCATCGTTGGATCCGGTTTCATAGTATGAGCTGACAGCCATGTGTACCGAGCTCGAAGATGAATAGTACGTGATCAGTTACTGATCTGAGTCAGTGGACTAATGTCTCCTTTCGACAGTGTTGCAAATATTGAGCGTTGCCTTCGCAGAATGTATGTCCTTTTGCTTTCGCCTCGAAGCACGCGTGAATGTTGTGTAGTGCTCCTTATTTTGCGCACATTCGCCTTCTGGCAGAGCGACAAACGGGTGCTGTATGGTCTTATTACATACCATACTGTGAGTGATCTCTATGTTCTTCTGGAAAATCTAGCAGGTAATGACGCGGGTTAGCTCCAAGTGGTGGTTGCCGTCGTCACGGTCAATCTCACACCCCCTATTCAGTGGCATCGTGAAGGTAGTATTCGTGCGTGTCCGTACGATTCTCTCCACTCATCCGTTTTGTGGAAGGCTACATTCCCCCGGGATGCCTTTTGATCGACTCCAGAAATAACACCTTGGTATATTTGTTCCTGCTGGTCTTTGAGACAGGTGAGCAACCTGACATACCTGTTGATCGTGCTCCGTATCATTTTCAAGTGATGTTACTTTTGACGGTGTACAAGCGATTTCGTACCTATCGAGATGTAAAGACGAACCTCGTGCGCACGGTTTATCGGGATGGCATGTTTTACATCCTGTGCATCATACGTAAGATCACTCTCGACTCGATAACCCCCGCGGCTTACCTCCTGGCAAAGTCATCACGTTCGCCAATGTCATCCTTGCTGGTGTATTGCCGGTAAGCACCTTCTCATCTAGGAAACGAGTACCAACAAGACGTCAGTTGGAGCTCGACGACCTCTTGGACGCGTGCGTGGCCCTTGGGTCGGTGTCTAACTCCACTGACGACGTTTCTACCGCTCTCAGAATGCAGGTCGTGCTCCACAGCGTGCTTGCATCGCGCATTTTGTTCAACCTCCGCAAGACGGCAGAGGAAGGCAACGGGATGAACTTGAACTTACCCACGATTAGCGATCTCGCGTGCGCAGGTCCACTTTCGGCCGACTCTCCTACCCGTCGTGAACGCGAGGAGCCGTCTGCGCCGACGTGACGAGTCCCGAGAGGACGCCTCGACGGGAGTGACGCGTCGAGGGCACTGCATACTAGACAACGTCGCATGTACTTATTGGTGAATGCTGTCAGGCCGTCGTCGCGCGAAGCGGCCTGCCTTTTTTTTTCTTCTCTGACGCGTTGACCGACTAAGCGATCGGATGCAGTGATAGTTCCCAGTGACGTGTGCGTCGACCGATGACGGTCCGAGCTTCGCTATCGCAGACATGTTCACCACCCCCGATCTCCCAACATACGCTCGTCTCGCGCACCACCCCAGTCCCCACGAACACGTCCGACCTCCCCCTCTCGCTCCCCGTCTCCGAGATCGACCAACGCTCCGGGTTCGTCCACCTCTCGACGGCGCCCCAAGTCCCCGGCACCCTCGCCCACTTCTTCGCTGCATACCCACGCGCGTACGTCCCTGCGCCTCCCGTACCCCCCGCTGGCGTCCCAGATCCACTGGGAAAAGCCCCGAATGGGAGGTGTGTGGTCCTTGACCTGGGGAGGGCCTCTTCCCGCACTTGTACAACGGGTCTCAAGGTCGGTCAGGACAAGGTCGAGAGCGTGTGGGTGCTCGAGAGGGGGAGACGAGTAGTTCTAGTTGTGGGGAGGTGACCAGCGGGGACGGGGTGTTCGGAGCTTGGTTGGGGTATTATATAGTTCCGTGGATGCCAGTGCCTTCTTCAGACTTCTTCTTCTAGTTTCAGCGCCGTGTGCTTCGAGATTCTTGTTTTCGTGTTGGTGGTTCTTTGAAACTTGTTCCTCTTCCTCACTGCCGTCAGATGGCAGGTATCCTCCTCGGACCGCGCCGGCGAAACTTGAAGTGAATAATGACCCACGGTCGACGACAAACGACAATGGGACGGCATGCATCGCTCAGCATGACCACTGACCACGACGACGCAGGCGCTAGGACCGCCACGGTGACACGGTTATAGTACATGACATGAAGACACAAAGATAGCTCGCTCCAGTTTCTTCTGTTGCTCTGTGTCGAGCGCTACAATGTTCGTTCAAGTTTGCCTACCTCTATGACCACCACTGCACTCGCTGGTAACGCTCGTCTTGCACCCTCGCGCTGTCCTGCACTCCATCCACGTTTATTTTGAGCGTCGCCGCTCGTTTGATGATCCATCCACATCCCTCAGCGAACGACGTCCCGCGGCCCTCCCTTGTCTTTTCACGTGATGTGACGTCCTTTTGGAGTGAGTGACAGGTGTAAGTGTCACTGCTCGTCCAACGGTCGGCGGCATGACGCGACGACGACAACGCCACGAGTTTCCACCACGATAGGACCGTGACGACGAGGACGAGCACCGCGACATCGACACGAGGACTCGGACGCGACGAATCGTGTTGACCCGGGGACGACGAGTCGACCTGGGGACGGCGAGGCCGAGAACCACGACGTCGACACGAGGATGAGGACGGCGACAATGACGCGTAGGAAAATGGAATAGGTGGTAGAGGGGACCTTCCTGTTGGCACTGTAACCCCTGTGTAGCACTGCCCACACACCAGTTTGGTCCGTGTACTCGTAGTATCACTTACTAGTCATCTTTTCCTATTTGCATTCTTACCGCTGACCAGTCTATTCTAGGTGCCGTTGTGTCAGGATCACTAACAATCGCTGCGACAAATACTTTGTACGTATTGAAGGCTAGAAAAGACCCGTAAGACTACTACATGCAGAGGGGTCGGTGACAACGGCAGACCAGCTCGACGTTAGGAGCGTTAGGAGAAAAGGGGAAAATCAACGGTGAGAAGGAAAAGATGACTAAGCAAGACTACGAGTGCACGGACCCAACTAACATGACACGTTGTCACCGACCTTTCCATGTATTAGTAGCCTTACGAGTCTATTCTAGCCATCAACACGTACGAAGCTTTGTCACAGCGATCGTAGTGATCCTGACATGCACAGGGGCTAAGATGCAGTTCGTCGACATTGCGTGGGCGCACTAGGACCCTGAAGGGGTCCTAGTGCTGTGTCTGTGTGCGAGGGAGAGGCTCCGGGGCTGTCGATCCTGTTTGCGCGTCGGCACCCCTCTCCGAGGATTAGGGTCGGGCTCCACGAGGGATACGGTACGCGCAGTGACAGGTAGAGGGACGGGATAGGTAGCGGTTTCGAGCGGGCGAAAGCTCTCGTCAGGGGGCACTGCTACCCCGACCGCCACCTTTCCTGGACCATTTAGGGAACTTCCATACCGCTGTACGTCGGGAGTAGGCACGTCTTG
>JBBPMC010001395.1:0-11197 GCA_038090115.1 Strobilomyces echinocephalus | reverse complement strand
AGCTCACGCCCTACCCGGCCGGTCAGGCTCCGTTCCGGGCCGAAGAGCGCTTCGCGCCCTTGCCCACCCTCTCTCGTCCATCCACACCATCCATCCCACCTCTCTCCTCTCCTGAGCAGCGAGCGGACAGAGCGTCGTCCAAAGATGGTCATCAATGGAGCGGGGTGACCGTACTAGCAACTGGAACGTACGTAGCAGCTTGCTTTGTTCCTCTGCTGCATGCTGATTCCTGAACGTCGATGAGCTCACGTCGGAGTTGTTCATTGACTCCTTCGAGGTTCGTGCCGTTGTCGCGTGTGTTAGACGTGAATCATTTCGAAATTCAGTGCACGAGCGCGGCTTCGGCATACCGTACATACGTGCCTAAGGAATTGTGGCTCTGGGTTTGGTCTTTGGCGAGCGAAGTCGAACGTAGCAGCTCAGCCCCTCGTCTTTTTGGCCCTCCATGCCTCCAGCACGGGTTCCGGGACTCGGTCGGCGCCCGTCCCGCCCGCCCTCGCAGTTCAACGTTGTCAACCATCGCCCCAGGTTCCTGGAGGCTGGAGCCGGACGGCGCTCCGCGCTGCCTGCGCTCTTTCTCCTTCCTCACATGGCCTCGTCTTGTCGTATCACATTTGTAGCGTAGGTATATCGTACCTACCCTACAATGTATCGACCTCCTTCATCGCCACGTGGCCAGTGGCCAGAGCGTTTGCCAAAGAAATTTCACCTCCCATCTGGCGTGGTGGGGGCAACACTCGTCCCTACCACCAAGGCGCTGATGCTCTTGTCGAGCGGCGCGGGGCGATGGTTGAAAAATAAAGCTTGCGAGGTATCTATCTCTAGGATGGCGTGCCTGTTCCGGTTTGGAGCTCTCAAAACGTGGTCACTTTTCCAGACAGAACACCAACGGCGCACGGTGTCGTAGGGGATATCAACGCCTCCTCAATCACGCTCGCATACATCAAATTAACATTAACACCCTCCTTTCGTGTCCCGGTCGTCCTTGGAACTGATCTGGTGCCTCGCCACCACTGCCCGTCTGGTCGCCCGGATACTTCCATCTTGTTGTCTGGCAGATTGCGCAACACCCGACTTTCCGTCCAAGCACCTAGGTTGAACAAAGAATAACAGACGGTCGCAAGGGCTGCGTGTTACTGAGAAAACATGTGCCATCTGGATGCGTGGATGCGCGGTCTGGAATGGCTGCCATCGTCCAACTGCCAGAAGAATCTTCCCATCGTTGTCCCTGCTCAAGACGTGCTTCGTGTCGACGAGAAACTCTACGTCATCTGGACGACCGGTTCTTTTTCCCTCCGTTCAACGGCGCTAGAGATGGAACTTCGTCCGCTTGGCTCTCCAGTGCTGGTCCACATTGCCACTTTGGCCACTCTCGGGGTAGGTCTCCCAGTCTTCTCTTGTGTTCTCGTCAGCGTCGTCAGGTCGATCATCTCGTCCGCCACTCACCGTTTTTCGGCTGGGCATACGTTCGACGACATGCTTTGCCGAGCTGTCAGGTCAGTGCAATGATAGAGGCACGATCGCCCGTCCCACGCACGCCTTCAAGTCCCCGCACACGTGCACCGTGGATTCGTGTTATTCTCCTCGCAGCATTTTCGCTTTGGGCCAGGCCAGCACAGCGTCCCAACAATACTCTTGTGAGCTTCATATTTGAACACGAACCATCGCCCCGCACCGCTCGACCAGGACAGGCGTAAATGAACATCGCAAACTTTTAGCAACTACCTGCAGCACGATATTAGCAGAGTGAAACTGGAAACATAAGCGCTAGTGGCTGTATAGTGTAAACGACTTCAAGAACTATCGGTGGGACGTTATTCAGAACAGTCGACGACGTCCGACATACGCCCCGGAAGTTCCTTGCTTCGATTTGGGCCGGGCCCGATCTCGTGATCGTGCCGACCACTCGCAATCCCCACGTCTTCAAGTTCGATCGCCTCCGAGTTTTCCGCTGCACAAGCCCGATCTCCAAAAATGACGCCCACCGATCCACTTGGCATATTGTCGCAAGACGGTCCTGTTCGGCCGAAACCCGTGTCGATCCCTTTCCATCTATCCAGAACATCACGGTCATACAGCTCCCTGATGTTGATGATGAACCGAGGCATGATAACGATCGAAAGTGCATTGCTGAGGGTGTCCAATAATAGCAGCAATCCGGTGGGTGCAGTGGTCGCACCGATGATGTTGACGAGCAGATTCCTAGTTCAAGGTATGAGCTTTTTTTCATGTCGCATCAGGCGGAGACGTACACGATGAAATAAACGCTTCCTTCCATCACGAGTAGCTGCAGGGTCCGACTGATTTCCCAGCGTTTCGTGACTTTGTACATGTCAAATAAATCTCTCGCGGGCGGAAGGGCAAGGAGAATCAACAGTACACCCCCGAGGACGAATCGTGGAATTGCCACTCTGTACGTTACCGATTGTGTTAAACGTGAAGTGTAAACACAAACTCTGAAATCGAGGATCTGGAAGGTCGACACTGGGGAAGGAAATAAAGATATGTAGTTTGCATTAGATAGCTCAGCTGGGAGAGATCATACCTGCGTGGCTAGTTCCATGGTTGTCCCAGATGGCGTCCCAAAGAATCATGGTGAGCATTTGTGTTACATAGATGAACAAGAGGATAACGAGGACTATCTTGGATCTGTTCCATATCGCGACGACTCGCAGAATCATGACAACTGTAATGCACGTGACTATGAAGAGATCGGATCACGGAGTAAGACGACGCACGATCGGCAGCAGCCAGGAATGCCATGAAGCTCCAATCAACTATCGAAAGAGTCGCGATACCTAGATTAATCAATATCCAGAGCGGCATGGAATATTTGGTACACTTACATTCAGTTCGCTGTCAATGTGGCAGCATCGTTAGTAGTGGATTATACCCCCAAAGCAGAAACCTGACGCTGACAGGGCCGGTTCCAAAGGGACCAGCTACAGATATTCCTCAGTCCAATCGACTCGGGTGCCAGTGCGCCCTAACGTACAGAGTGAAAATGACCTTGAGGATGGGCTTGGAGTTAGTTGTATTCTCCAATAAGCGGTCGCAGACATACACAGCCCAGATAAGACCAACATAACGGATCTATTGGATTACTCAGCGCGGATGAAACACCCCGTGACTGAGAGTGCATACGACGACAAACAGGGTGGAAACCCACGTCCAGCGTCTGTGCTGTGTACAGTTAATGCAAACTTGCGGCGATAGTCTGTTTCTCACCCAGACGGCGTCTATCTACAGAGGTCGTCAATCATCGGACTACGGACAGTAAACGAAACGGAATACCTCGCTTGAAAACGTGAGGACTGAAGGTTGTTAGAACGAGAAGGACGACAAAGGATCCACTCGCAATAATCATATCCGACAATGGCGATGACTGCGCCTGTTATTGTCGGAATGAGTGCTGACCGCAGTTGGTGTGCGAACGCACAGGCTGTGTAGTAATATATCTCGATGATCTCCACAACAGGTACCAAGTCCGAGTCGGACATGTTCTGTGAAGGCGCTCGCGCGACGCCTCCGAGTGACCGGAGAAGAAGAAAAGTCGGAGTGGGAGACCAGAGTCGTGTTCACTAAAAGTAGCCACTAGGCACTCGAGCGACCCTCTATGTACGCGACATTGAGCGGAGTGATGCGCCGCTGTCAGCAAGCCTTCGAACAAGGTTCCCGTTTCATCCAGCCACGCCTACAAGGTGTCTCATGCATGATCAGTAAGCAGAATTTTTGTGGTGACTGAGCAGCAATGAGTTACCCCGCGAAGGCACTCGTGCTCGACGAGACCAAGGAACTGATCAGGAGGCACGGAAACGAACGATCCGGAATTTTTTTTAAATTCTTTTCATTCGACTCTCAGAGATATGTAGCGTATATGTGTGTCGCATCATCGGCGCTCGTCGCATGGTGACCACGGTCCGCCGCATCTCCACGACGGGGATCGGCGTGGAGAGAATGTCTCTCGCGTGTCGAGATAGACGGGTCTGAGGACTGGAAGTCGGGGAAGAACATTCTGCCGGCGTGCATCGCGCAGCCGAATGGAACATGCGACGCCACCAGCGGAACCTGTCCTCCACGGAGGGCGACGTCCACGAGGCCGATCGAGGGACAAAGTAAGACGAGGAAAGGGAGAGGTCTTGGTAGTTGTCGTATGTCGAGTTGGATGCCGATGAACAAAACGCGAAGGCGTTTCTTGTGAGTCGAGAAGTGGGTGGGTGCGGCGGATGCATCGATTCGGGGGAAAGGATGAGTGAAGTATAACAAAGTCCCGGTCGAGTGCAGAAAATAAAAAGGATTGACAAGTCGTAGAGTAAACGGGCTTCTTTAATTCCGTCGTTTTGGGACGAAGTGAGGGAAACAACACGCAATATAGTAGTACTTCACCACAAAGGACAAGCGAAAACAGAGAGTGAAATGGGCAACGAGCCATGTGACGGGAAATGTGCAGTCCCCATACATGATTCTCGCAGGTACTCTGAGCACCGAGTGAGCTGGCACGTCACCACGACCATCTCAGACATACCGTCGTTCGCCTGTCTGCAAAGAGGGGAGTCTTAGGAGACGGTAGAGAGGGTATCGGTCAGATAGCTCACCTCCGAGAGCCAGCATACCTCCGCGCAAATCTGCGTACGTCCAAATGATACGATCAGGTCGTAGTCGAGTAGGCCTCCCCCGAATCGTCCCAATCCATCACCAGATCCCGAATGGCTTCGCTAAGATCAACATGGATGGTACAAAGGACCGAGAAAGACCCTGCAGTTCCCATTTCAGATCGAGATCGCAAGGACGAGAAGAATGAGATACTCACATTCGTCCTCGTCCAGCCATTTTGGGTCGGACAGCATGCCGTGATAGCACATGATGCACACTGTCTACCCGGCAAAATCTGCGGGATCATCCCTCTTGAGCGAAAAAGTGTCCCGAAATGCTGTCTCCTGAGGATTTGGACCCTGTAAATGGCATCAGCATAGCGCCGGCTGTCTGACGGAGAAGGCATACCACGCGGACTTTGGACTCAAAGTAGCCAGGAACATAGGACTCGCCTGTGGGATCTGTTTCCCACTCTTCCTTCCTCCGGACGTGTTCCTCGTTGTCCACGTCGACGGGTAGCGCACAGGCCACGCCATATTGAACATTAGGGGGCATTTCGTACGGATCCTTGGAGGAAACGAATGGTTGCGTTGTCCGGGATTGGTTACCCTGGAAGTCCTCGAGGGTCTCGCGCGCAGTGACTAATTCCTTCGCTTGAGCGGCAGCGGCATACGAACTCTTCCACTGCTCGATCTCAGATTGGAGGTCATTGCGAAGTTTCTCCTCTGCCAATCTGGTAGCTTCCGACCTGTCGAGGGCTAGTTTCAGCTGCGCACTTTCATCACCTAAGATCATCGACGGAGCGTGAGCAAATGCGGCAAGGAACATACGTAGCGACTTGATTTGTTTCTCGGCTGCATGTCAAACGTTCGTAAATGCTTTGATGTACGAACGAAAGCGACTTCGACGCACCCGCAATGTCGTTCTCTTCTTGCGCATGTAGACGCCCATCGCCACTCCCTTCATGCACCATTTCCTCCGATTCCGAATGCTTGACACCGACGTTTGCCGTGTCGCGCATCTAAGGAAGTACTAAAGTTTACTCACGTCGACCAAGTAGGACGAGGGAAATTCAGGGAATGACATCCCGCAAGTTGTGTATGGAAACCGCCTTTTTTCCACGGATCGCGATATCATGGCGGTCTGATATATAGCCAGGGAACAGACCTTGGAGTCGAACTGGACAGACCCGATTTGGTGTCGTGTAGCAGTGTCCCACAAGGAGACTGTTGATTCAACAGAGTCGGCAATGAACATGTTCTCTGTGATGGCGATGCACCAAGCATTACATAATCTCGGTGTGAACGGAGTGCTCTCCTGCCAGTGGTGTCAAGAGAGTAAATGTCGCCGCCCAATTTAAAAGACAAGACAAAGAGTCGCTGGCCGTCACTCGACCAAGCGAGGCCATTGTTCTGATGTGAGCCAATTTTTATTTTGATGTCGAGGAGGCAGCAGTCTTGGTCGTAGACCCGAACAGACTTGCTACGCCTGTCCTGGTCGAGCGGTGCGGGGCGACGGTTCATGTTCAAGTATAAAGCTCACAAGAGTATTGTTCGGACGCTGTGCTGGCTTTGTCCAGAGCGAAAATGCTAGTGGCTGTATAGTGTAAACGACTTCAAGAGCTATCGGTGGGATGTTGTAGAGAACAGCCGACGACGTCCGACATACGCTCCGGAAGTTCCGTGCTTCAATTTGGGCCGGACTCGATCTCGTGCCGACCACTCGCAATCCCCACCTCTCCAAGTTCGATCGCCTCCGAGTTTTCCGCTGCACAAGCCCTACCTCCAAGAATAACGCCCACCGATCCACTCGGCATATTGTCGCAAGATGGTCCCGTTCTGCCGAAACCCGTGTCGATCCCTTTCCATCTATCCAGAGCATCACGGTCGTACAGCTCCCTGATGTTGATGATGAACCGAGGCATGACAGCGACCGAAAGTGCATAGCCGAGGCTGTTCAATACTAGCATCAATTCAGAGATGGGTACGTTGGGCGCATTGATGATGTTGACGAGCAGATTCCTGGTTCAGGGTATGAGCTTTTTTCATGTCGCGTCAGGCGGAGACGTACACGATGAAATAAACGCTTCCTTCCATCATGAGTAGCTGGAGGGTCCGACTGATTTCCCAGCGTTTCGTGACTTTGTACATGTCAAATGATTCTCTCACAGGCGGAACGGCAAGGAGAACCAACAGCACACCCCCGAGGACGAATCGTGGAATTGCCACTCCGTGCGTTACCGATAGTGTTAAACTTGAAGTGTAAACACAAACTCTGAAATCGAGGACCTGGGAGATCGACACTGGGGAAGGAAACAAAGATATGTAGATCGCATTGGATAGCTCAGCTTGGAGAGATCACACCTGCAAGGCTACTTCCAGGGTTGTCCCAGATGACGTCCGAAAGAATTATGGTGAGCATTTGCGTCACGTAGATGAACAAGAGGATGACGAGGATTATCTTGGATCTGTTCCATATCGCGACGACTCGCAGAATCATCACAACTGTAATACACGTTACTATGAAGAAATCAGATCACGGAGTAAGACGACACACAATCGGCAGCAGCCAGGAATACCATGAAGCTCCATTCACCTATCGAAATAATCGCGATACCTAGATTAATCAATATCCAGAGCAGCATGGAATATTTGGTACACTTACATTCACTCCGCTGTCAATGTGGCAGCATCGTTAGTAGTGGATTATACCCCCTAAAGCAGAAACCTGACGCTGACAGGGCCGGTTCCAAAGGGACCAGCTACAGATATTCCTCAGTCCAATCGACTCGGGTGCCAGTGCGCCCTAACGTACAGAGTGAAAATGACCTTGAGGATGGGATTGGAGTTAGTTGTATTCTCCAATAAGCGGTCGCAGACATACACAGCCCAGATAAGACCAATGTAACGGATCTATTGGATTACTCAGCGCGGACGAAACACTCCATGACTAAGAGTGCATACGACGACGAACAGGGTGGAAACCCACGTCCAGCGTCTGCGCTGTGTACAGTTAGAAATGCAAACTTGCGGCGATAGTCTGTTTCTCACCCAGACGGCGTCTATCTACAGAGGTCGTCAATCATCGGACTGCGGACAGTAAACGAAACGGAATACCTCGCTTGAAAACGTGAGGACTGAAGGTTGTTAGAACGAAAAGGACAACAAAGGATCCACTCGCAATAATCGTATCCGACAATGGTGATGACTGCGCCTGTTATTGTCGGAATGAGTGCTGACCGCAGTTGGTGTGCGAACGCACAGGCTGTGTAGTAATATATCTCGATGACCTTCACATCAGGTACCAAGTCTGACTCGTCGGACATGCTCTGTAAAGGCGCTCGCGCGACGCCTCCGGGTGACCGGAGAAGAAGAAAAGTCGGAATGGGAGACCAGAGTCGTGTTCACTAAAAGTAGCCACTAGGCACTCGAGCGACCCTCCAAGTACGCGACATTGAGCGGGGTGATGCGCCGCTGTCAGTAAGCCTTCAAACAAGGTTCCTGTTTCATCCAGCATGCTCAGTACGTAAGCAGAATTTTTGTTGTGACTACCTCGCACAAAGGCCATACTACTAAGTACTTGACGTTGGTTCGGTGCACCCTTTGAGGAACTATCCAACGGCGCCTGAGCTTTGACAGCTCCTGTCTCCGATTCCCACCTCCTGATTGCTTGGTTTGATCTCGTCGAGCACCGGTCAATATTGCTCAGCGCTATCTGGATGCGGACGCTGGTCGTGTTGACGTCGGCGTTGATCTTGTCCCGGGGCAACCCACTCGTGCGTCTGCATCGCGATCCCGAAGATCCCGACGGTGACGACGTTGTTGCGGGCAGAGACGAGGAAGACGAGCTCACTCGCGCTGCTCTTCTGTCCGCTCTCATGTCGCTTCGCCAGGACATGGCAGGGACGATTGCCAACGTGGTCGACTTTCTTCCCTTGAGCGTGCGCGACCTGCGGTGAGCATGTGGTCTGGTGGGATCCACGATGAGTCCAGGTCCTCGCAGGGCCGAACTTCGCAGCTCCAGGTCACGCCAGCAGGGAACGTGGAGACGCAGACTATTGGGCGCACCCACACTTCGAGTAGACGGCGGACCAGCGCCTTGCCTGGTGATACAGAAAAAACTTCATTCGCACCTCGTCTGTTCGTGGTGTGCAGTTTTTGAAGCTAGGCAGCAAGGTGAAACGGTTTCGGCATCTGCGCGCTCGGAGCGTCTGATGAGACTGAGACTCTTGTCATCTTTATTCCTTGTATGCCATAGACACCGCATCTATTAGAGAACACCCTACGTGTGCATGGGCGTGGGACGTTTTCTCTGAGCGTTACTTGATCGTAGACTCTTCACCGGCGCGGATCCGCCGGTGCAAGAACAGATTTCGCATTCTTCGCGAATCGCCAGGGACGGAGAAGGCGTAGACCTCATTGTCGACTCGACTTGTCGCACGCTGCGGCATCAGCGCAGAAGATGTTCATGATGGCGATGGCGTAAGTACGCCTGTCACGTGTTCGTCTCGAGTTGTCTCCGAGTCGCTGCGCCGCTGTATGCTATTGCTGTACTGCCTCGTCAATAGGAGAGGAGAGGGAGCACGGATGGAGTGGACGGACGAGAGAGGGTGGGCAAGAGCGCGAAACACTCTTCGGCTCGGAACGGAGCCTGACCGGCCGGGTGGGGCGTGAGCTGCGAGGGCGGCCGGAAGCCTCGCAGACGCAGTGCCCGGCAGTCAGACTGCGCGCTCTGGACCCCAGGAAGTGATCTGCGAGGAGCCAGGATGGTCAATGGAGGCCGGGAGTGGTGGGTGGGTGCGCAGAAACAGGCGAGGACGAGCGCTGCCGGGGGGACGAGCGACGAGGTGGAGGCGCGAGAACAAGGAGCTTACGTCGCTAGTCCGAAGAACTAGGACTACGGCTCCGCTCGTGCCTCACTGCACCCTAGTCCATCACTTTGTCGCCGCTACATACTTGCAGCACCATTTTCGACATTGGGGCGATAGCGAGCCAGGTTCAAATTGGAAGCACAGGCACTGAGACATGAGGAGAACCTAGAATGAAATGAACAGATAAGACACGTGTACAAAGGGGGACTTGAAGGCCTGAGTGGGATAGCATCGGACGGAACAATCGACATGACGACGCTGACGAGAAGACAAGGACCGAGTGTGACGACGAACTATCCTTCCTCGACGATTAGTGGCCAAAGCGAGTCTTCTCCAACCCAGAAAAGTACTGGTGAACCGACTCGGAGCGGACAAAATTCCGCTTCCAGGACCGTTCACCGAAGGCAAAAGGAACCAGTCGTGATCCATTGTCCAGATGGTTTCGTAGGGTGTGTGATGTTCCTCTTCGACGGGGAACACGTCGTGGGTGGGGACAACTGTGGGAAGATCCGGCGATGGCGGGCGCATAATGGCAGTGAGGTGGGCGCACCAATGGACGCGGGAAGTCCTGTCTACTCCATCGCGGTGTCACGAGACGGTACGTGGATAGTAAGCGAGGCGACTCGGATGGCTGGGGTGGTTCAGGTGTGGGACACGAAGACGCAGGATAAAGCGAGGGAGATTCGAGGACACCGCAGCGAGGTGCCATATGGAGTGGACATCTCGCCAGACGGGACAAGAATCGCGACGGGATCGCGCACTCCAAGGTCCCACCTCGTCGCCACAGCCACGAGTGGGTGCCAGGAGCCTGTTCGGGTCTACGACCAACTTGAAGCTCTTCGATGTCCCAATCAAAGTCGGCTCACATCGGAACAATGCCGCCTGGTCGAGCGACGGAAAGAGACTCTTCGTTTTGTCTCTATATGGCGACATCCACTCTCTCGACACCACCGGGAGAACACTCGCGCGCTGGGTTATTTCGAATAGCAAGGGCGCTTGGTGCATCGCTGTCGCAAGCAATGGCATGTCCATTGCTGCCTCAGCCGGATCAACAGTCTCCTTGTTGGACACTGCTACGCAACACCAGATTGGATCGATCGTTCAGCTCGATTACGAAGTCGGGATTCTGGCTATATCCGACCACCATGATCTCGCGACCGGTAAAGGAAAAGTAATTTCATGAGCAGCTTGCGGGCTCCCTCTTCTTACTTGATCGATGTGAGTATACTTTGGTTCGTCTGGTCTTTGACCAATTACCACTACCGAGTCCCCTCAGACACATGACATAGGTATGCCGAAGTCGTGGTCGTCTGTATGTCAAAAACATTCACATTCACCAGGAGACAACAGTGTGAACCTCGAAAAAATCAATGAACGGTTTCGAGGGGAGCTCGTCGGCACTCAACGTGCAGCTGAGGAACAAAACAAGTTGCTTCGTACGTTGCGATCGCTACGGTCACTCATCCTCCGTTGATGATTCGATCTGCCAGGTGACGAAATCGCACAGCTTGAACAGGCATTTGACAAAGCATGCGAGAAGACGAACAAGGTGCTGCATGCGGCCGAGAAACAAATCGAGTCACTACGTACGTTCTTTGCCACATTTACTCACCCCCGTCGGTGACCATCTGTCTTATTATAATAAGTAGTATTGTACAGCCCTACTTGCCTGTGGTAAAGTACATTCTGACGAGGTTGAAAAAAATACAAGTATGCGATGTAGCAGACTCAAGA
>JBBPMC010001394.1:0-11201 GCA_038090115.1 Strobilomyces echinocephalus | reverse complement strand
ACGAAAGCTAGGTATGCACAGAAGGATGCTCTCACGTGCGACCTCAATCACGATCTGGGAGATCCCACTGAACCGGGTCTGGAACTTCCCACGAAGCATGACCTGGCACTTCCCACGATTTATTGCTTTCAGAACCTGTCCCCTACGGGTCCAGGAATACACCGAGCGACAAGATATGACACGTAACTGGATGGACCATTCAATCAAGTCTGGCCTGGCATGGATTTTCCATCCCCTTGCGCGAAGGAATCCGGGTAGGCGATCAAAAAATCGCAGACAGTGGATTCATACATGAACGACGCTACACCAAAAACATCACTAACACTCAGTCCGCCTGAGCGAGCATACAAGAAATGAAATCACTACATGAAATTTTTGAGACGAGAGGGAGTGGAAAAGGCTGGTTCAAGAAATCATGGTGACTAGGATTTGGCTTCGAAAAGCTCGCTGTAGCTACGGTACGCATGCAGGGCATCATCGTAAAGCGGCTCCAATAGTTTCTTCTCCTGCGACGTGAATCCGCTCACATGCCCGAGCTCGCATTGCGACGGGAACGATTCGCCGCTGGCAAGCTTCTCCAAGATCGTCGCCTTCCACTGCTTCCACACCTTGGTGTCGTTTGGAAGCAGTTCGTCGAGAAGCTTCGACGGCTCTTTTGGATTCAAAACCAAAAGCACGAACACGACTGCGGCAGTGCGCGTGCCCAGCGTGCACTTGATCAATTCAGCTTCCTTCAAGTTCAGCACTTGCTCGGACAGCATCTTCCGGTGAACCTTCTCAGTGTCCATCGAAAGCCACACGTTGTACAATGCAGAGACGCTGAGTGAGATGAAGAACATGAACTGGCCGAACAGCGACGCTTGGGGTACGAGGAGGAGCTGTGTGATGGATTGGACGAGGAAGAGGAGGGAGCAATACCAGAGATAGGAGCGACCTTCGCTCGTGAAATGAAGCACGAACTCCCCACGCGTGACTGCGTTCACGGCGCTCTCCGTGCCTTTCAACAAGACCATGTCCTTGCCGGAATCAAGGATACCGTCGCCCGAAGGCGACCCTTTTGCAGGGCTAGGGTGGGTGAATTTAAGGACTGCCGAGCCGAGAACGAGGGATGATACACCACTTGCGACGATGCCGACAAGGATCAACCCTGATGCGTACCAATCCTGGCGAACCGCGCAGAGCGCAAGCGCGCCGAAGCTTGCTGCGATAGGTAACCTTGCTGCGATAGGTAGGCTTGCTGTGATAGGTAGGCTTGCAAAGAGGGGGGCCATTTCAATCAGCGTGAGCTTTATGTCAGAGGTATCGCCCTGCTTGAGCTTGGCAACGGTAATCCCAATCGGCTGCGTAGTCCTCCCCGCCGCCACGGGTCCATCCAAAGCGGCACATTTCTCGGCAAAAAGCATGGCCACCTTGCTGGTTTCTTCCATGACTGTCCCCGACTGGATCGCCCGGAACGTGGGCCCCTTGGAATGATTGGATTCCGAATCACGCAGCGTGAATGGGATGGTATAGACGCCACCGCGGGAGGATACGGCTTTGGCAAGCCGCATGAACTGCTGGGCGAGCTGGAACGACCCCGGAGTGTTGTACCAACCTAGCCAACGCCCATTCCCGTACACGTGGACTATAGCCATAGCAGAGAAGGCATCGGCCCCGCCCACCAGGCCTGCTACGCCCAACGTGCAGAGCGAAAAATGGGGTGGCTTGTCGAGTTGGAGAGATACGATGGAAGAGAGACCGTTGGACAAGCCGTGGATCTGGTCGGATTGTGGGATGGGCATCTCGTGTGATGGAACGCGGGCGGATGGAGTATTTGTTCACCACGGTGGGACGTGGGATCGAATGCTGGAACTGATACGACGGGCTGTATTATACGTCCTTTTAGGGGCAATGCAGAACACGATGTTTGCTCGTGCATGTCAGGGATTGTCTGAAAAGAAGAAAAGCACCGAAGGCATGGAAGCCCGACTGACTCGGAGCTCAGCGCTTAGTGCAGGGCATCCGAGGCAGTGCCACGGGTGGTCCGAAACTATGAATACTTACCTGTAGTGCGCGTTCGCCTCAGACTGGCACGCTGCAGCCCCAGGATCTGGTATGTCTCCGACGTTAGAGCTCCGGGGACACTCGCCGAACTCGCTGTCTACACCGGTACCACGTAGACTTGACTCGGGGACCAACATAGTATACAAGATGTCATTCGTGACACGATCTGCCAAATGGATCCAAGGTAAATCGAAACGAAACGTGTGATGAAGGAATTGTACTCGAATTCGATCACAGACTCCATCGGACCGGAGCCGCGTGTGGGTCACCAACGTCATAGCCCGCACGCACCTGCGTTAGGGTCCGACCCACAAGACGCTCCGTCCTTCTCCACCGCCTCTGCGGTGTCGTATTCATCGGCGTTCGAGAGCTTCGCCGGGATTGTCAATGGCTACACATCCTCGAATCAGATTCGCGAAATGAACGTGCACTGCGCCCAACGCCAGTGAAGCATGCCGCCTAGGTTACGAGAAGGCAAGAAAAAGGGTCGAAGGCACGCATCATGCACGTCGCAGAACAGCCGAGCCAACCTGCAAAGCCTTCGAAATGAGATGCGTCACCATACAGCGTGGTGTATACCTTGTGAGAAAACGAACGTTATCTGCGCAGTAGAAGCAGATGAGTGGAGTGTGATGGCCTTCTTAGACGCCTACATTTGTCGGAATTGGTAGCAGAAGCGAGGGGACGAAGCTGGGCCCGTTGCGGGTGTTTGGCAGCCTCGGCGAGGAAGGGCACAAGAACAAGCAAGCGACGGCGCTCCTACGGCCCTGCTCGTACTTTGCCTGCACTACATATCGCGAAAGGGCAACCAGTCTCAACCAATCAGGCCATTGGTCACACGGCCGGGTCCGGCGCCGTGGCAGGACCAGTTGATGGGCTGATTCAGATGATAATCACTGGTTTATTCAGTCCTAGTTAGATTCATATTTGCTTGAAGTTTATAGGATACTCATCTGGATACCACTGGAAATAAATCCTTTGAATTTTTGCACCAATCCGCTCAAATTCATGTCTGAGGCATTGCCTTTAATTTCAAGTGGATTTCCATTGATCTTATCAGTCATTCATTCACTGAACTGTGTTTGATTCCTCCAGTGGTATTCAGTAGACTGCCCGCATCATAGGTCAACATGTCAACAACACACACTCTTGAATGTTATCAGCAAATATACATGGATGCAATTCGAAATGGATAAGTGATAATACCCCACTAGCGGCTCGTTGTCCTTGGTATTGTCGTACTTGGGCTGCCGCCGCAAGACGAGCGGATCGACCAACCAACCCAGGTTGTCCCCGCTCGCACCGTGATCGGAGGCGGTGTCTTGACAGCGCAGCCTGATTGCTTTGCAGCGACAACGACGTGCCATACGTTAACTGTGCTCTCGCGCGCGGAGATTCGTCGTCGTCGAGCCAGCCTCCACGCATAAGGTTGATCCAAGCCATGCTTGGGCGGGGGGACGATGAGGCAGAAGACTGCTTGGAGCCGGAGACGTCACATGTGTGGGGGCTCGAAAAGCAAAGGGCAACAGACTAATGGTGGGGCCCTAAATGATCAAGCCCATGGGGAAGGGGAGGACAAACAAACGTCCGCAGTGCGAGAAGGCGGAGGGGGAGTGGAAGCTCTCGAAAAAGTTCCCGAGGGGGTGATGTCGGACGAACGCTGGGGGCCGAGGGAACGTGGCAGAGGCGATGGGCAAGCGGTGGCACTTGCAAAGGCAGGAAGGGCAGCAGGAGAGCAGCGTGGCCCTAAAAACACGCCGGATACGACGGACGAGCGTTGGGGTGGAGTAATAGATGAGGCGGGGGCTTTCGAGGGTGTGATCATTTGTAAATTTCCATCCCCACTACATATCTGGAATTAAGGACAGTCAAACACCTGATGGACTCAGCAAGGTGCGAGCGGAGCCATAGTGCTTCTGCCGAACTTGGTGAGTATACGTTAGACGAGTAGGCGTGGTTTATTTGTTCGTCACCAACTTCGACCGCCCTCTCCTCCGTTCCATCACCTTACTTACTGCAAGAGGTCTTCATGTACACAGAATCCCCCAGGTCGAGGCCCGCGTCCGTCCTACTCCGCTTCGTTACAGGCCCAAAACTTCCTCGCACACAGGCGGCGACCTTTGAATACCCTTGCGCAAGTCATGACCAAACTGTGACGGTAAGCACCTCGCCGCGGTCGGCATCGACAGGGCCACAAAAGTGTGAGCTCCAGAAACCAGCGTGACTGTCGCGCCCCGTCGCGATTTCTACGGTCCTTGGCTCACAGGCGAGCCCAGATGAAGTACAAAGCCGCGGTGTATTTCTCCGGCGGACATTCTGATGATGTAGATCGCGTATCGCGGAATCCGGCCCACCCCGGGTTATTCTGCGCGTGTGGCCAGCAGACAGGCGAATCGTTCCCTGGGACGTGCGATGTAAGAGAGATAGTCCGTTTCAATCTTTGGGCTAACGACCTGCTTCAAGAAAGTTGCCACGTAACTGAAAGAGTCGTCGGTACCGACTAACTATGCGCCAGATGAGAAAACCTCAGAAGACGTTTGGCCGAGTCAGACAAAGATGGGGCGAGCGTTGTCCTTGCATCCTTGTCAGAGCATTGTTGCGTCCATCGCGATGTTCAACCGTGTCGGAGATGGCATCACCTTGACACATCACTCTGAGCATAGTCTTCGCATTCTTCATTGACACTACGAGAAAGTCCAACTGCTCACGCGGGTGGGTGCGCCGTGGTGGCTCTTGATCCCCGAGGAACGTCAGCGAATCCAATTGCGCGCACTGACGCAAACGGAAATTTGAACTTGGCTCGCAGGTGTCTCGCTTCCCGGCGGATACGGCTCTGTCGTCAACATATTTGACTTGAACGAACGGGTCTGCGCACAGAAGATAGCGTCCTGCGAGCACATCGCCTAGACTGGCTTGCTTGGATCGGAACTGACACCCCTTCCCAGAAACGCCTCAATGCTCTTTCGATGGCGAATATCCGGCCATCGCCAGCACCGGATTATATATTGATGTCATGGGTGACCCTCTGATTTTTATATTACTCTCTTTTTGAGACACTAGGATCCCTCCATCGAGTGCCGGCCATTACCGACAGTCACTTGGCATCCTTCGAAATACGTGGTTGGATATTGTGGACAGACAAAGCAGAGAACAGGTAGTCCTCTGGTCACTCTGATCGATTTGGCTGTAGCATTCCTTGGTAACGAACCAGCGCACTCTCTACATTGACGGTCGAATTGTGTTGTCAAGATCAATACAAGTCGGATTACTATTCCAGCCAGAATATCAGTCCGATATGTTAGGTCCTGCAAGTAGATGCATAGATCTCAGACATTGGTCTCCCTGTCTTCTCAAACGTCAAAAACCAATAAACTATTGCCGCGATCGCCCCGCTTGTCAACGAATTTCCCCACCACCAGGCTCGTCATACATTCCACGCACGCCTTCAAACATCCTTTGGCCCGGTTATCTCGGGCACAGACTACACTGGGGTTCCGACCTCGACAACGTCGTGCCGTTCACCAGTAGCGAGAAGAAGACGGAGTGCGCAGCCCTCAAGATCCTGAGCAACATCGTCGATCATGATCGGGGCGACCAAAACACGTTCGACATGCGTGCGCGTCTGCATGGGTACTCGTGGTCGCCGACAGAATGATATGATGACGCGTCGGTGCGCTTTCGCGCCGCGCCGGGTACGCCACGAAGCTGCCTGCGGTTTCCGTGCTTGAGGAGTCGGATCGGCCTCACCAAGCCCCCGCCAATTTGATCGCTATTACTATCAGAACTTGGCGGCAAGAGCCAGGGAACGATCAAGACTCCGAGCGGTGTCAGGGGTCCCGCGCCGGTTTTCCCACCAATGACTCGGATGTCTCTTACTCCCTCCTGGACGTTCAAGGCCATCCGAGTACTTGCCAGCGACGTCTCCACTGCCAGTGTGGCCACAACTTGCACTTCAGTTGAGGTATATTGCAGAACTACGGGATAGATATGTCCCAACATCTGCAGCAGAAACGGGAGGCAGCGGTGCTCTGAGTCCGAGTCGAGGGACTATCCATCGAGTTCGATGCAAAAAGGTCAGGAAAGTTGTAGCGTCTTGCTTGACATGATGCCGGTAGGACGGATGTACTACGGATCATGATGCTAATCAAGATTCATTGTCATCCGAATCAATTGAAACTGTTCGACTGTTGTGCGTGTCCCGGAGCGGAGACTCCGGGCGCTAGTGCTTCTCTCATGAATCTAGGGCAGGCTGTCTTGACCTGGTTTATTTAAGAAACTTCTTCGGGTGTATTAGGTGGGGACAGTCATAAACCGATCGCTGATCGATAATCGCTCGTGCCTCTCTTCCTCCTGCACTGCGACGTGTAACCTCTGTCGGTCATGGGACGTTCCAAGAACGTTAGTAAATGCTACACGTCGATCCGATCGCGGTCTAACATGAATATTGCATAACATGTACACCTCCAGTTTGTGAGTAGCCTCTTTGCTTTGCTCTGCGCTTGCAACCATGTGATGCTCATTGGATCCCACTTAGCGAGTAAGTGATAATAAATACAAGCTTCAACAGCCGTCTCACTGGACTCTTCTTTTTTGGTTCATCCTGTTTAGTTCGTAAGAGGCCGCTAATTCCATTCCATAACTGATCCTGAGAGTCATGCTGTTCCCTTCATAGAAGGTGAGGTGCTCATCTACTGCTCGCTTGCGTGACTGTCTCATAGATTGCATGATCACTGTGCAATTTACCATAGGATGTAAGTGGTCATCGACACGTTTCCTTCGCGGACATCTCACAAGATGTGTCACACAAACACTGTCGCGTAGAGAGTGAGTAATTCTCAATTCAGCCGTGAAGCTGTGTGATATTCAGTGTGATATTCTATCCAGGGAGTAAGCGATAGTCAGCTTTCTGATTCGACAGCTATGCTCAGGAGCTGTGTTTCTGGTTTTCTTCCAAATACAGTATGTGAGTGCCTGCATCACGCTTGCCACCGCAGACGCCACCGACAACGATTCTTTTTCACATACCGTGCAGCTAGTAAGGAACAATCTAATCTATACTTTCTGGAGTCTAAAATACTTCATCGTGGGTTTCTAGTTTGTGAGCACATTCAATCTTGGGATTTTGTAACCGTCGGACGATTGCATCATTCCTGATGCATGCAATCCAGATTGTGAGTTGTAATCGTTTCACGACCCTGTAGTCATTGATTCATTGTCACATACCATATTAGGAAAGTGAAGTGAGTTTTTTATCTTTTTGCTCTTCCATTTCACGAGCCGTCCTTCTCATTCTCATCTCGCGCGTGTCGCATTTCATCTAGCGTGTAAGAGATCGTCAAATATGTCTATTCACTGCCATATTATGACTGTTTATTGCGTGTTCATTCTGTATAGAAAGTGAATAATCTTCGAATCCGTCTATTCAACCTCATCTCACCCTCATTCTGTGTGTGCCGCATTCTATCTAGAACGTAAGTTATCATTAATTTAATCAAATCCATGCACCGCCGTCTCACCACCGCGTCGTGCATCTCGCATTCCATCTAGCTTGTTAGTGATCGTCGAATCCATATCTGTTCATCGCTATCTTACCACTGTCATGCGTGCCGCGTTTTATCTAGGAAGTGAGTGATCGTTAAATCCATCCGTTCATCTCCATACTCAGACTTGTGTTTTGCACGTCGCATTCCACGTAGGTTGTGAGTTCTAGTGATCGCTGAATTAATCCGTTCACCGCCGTCTCACCACCGTGTTATTCGTGTCACATTTCATCTAGGGAGTGAGTAATTATCGGCCCCATCCGTTTGCCATCGTCTCACCACTGTGTCGTGCTTGCCGGGTTCCATCTAGTCTGTGAGTGAATGTCGAATCTATCCCAGATGTTCCCCATCGTCTTACCACCGTGCGCGTCGGATTCAATCTAGCTTGTAAGTGATCTTCGAATAAATTCGTTCGCAGCCATCTCACTACCGTGTTGTGCGTGTCGCACGCCGCATAGCGAGTGAGTGACCATTAGACCCATCCGTCCACCGCTGATGGTCTCACCACCGTGTTGCGCGTGTCACATTCCACCCAGAATGTGAGTGACCGTTGAATCGACTCGTTTAGTATCGTCTCACCACCGTGTCGTTCGCGTCGCTTGTCATCTAGGGAGTGAGTGGTCGTCAAATTCATCCGTTCACCGTTGTCTCACCACCTTGTCATGCTTGTCTGGGTCTATCTAGTCTGTGGGTGGTCGTCGAATCTGTCTGTTTGCCGCCGTCTCACTGCCATGTCGTGTCGCACTCCATCTAGCTCGTGAGTGATTGTGAAATTCATCCATTCGCTGCTGTCTTACCAGCGTGTCGTGTTCTATCTAGGAAGTAGGTGATGGTCGGATGCATTCGTTACCGTCGTCTCACCGCCGCGGCATGTCGTGTAGAAAGTGAGTGATCGTCGAATCCATCCGTTCCTAGCTGTCTCACCGTCATCTCTTGCGTGTCGCATTCCATCTAGCTTGTGAGTGGTGGTTGAATCTATCTGTGTAGCGCCGTCTCACCACCAGGTCCTGCGGGACGCATTCCATCTAGATGGTGAGTAATTGTCAAATTCATCCGTTCGCCACTTTCTCACCCCCGTGTCATCCCGCGTGTGTACTACATTCCATCTAGGAAGTGAGTTGTCGAACCACCTGTCGAACCATCACACGACCATGTCATGTCGTACCTACCACCTAGCCCGTGAGTAAGCCCCACATTTGAGGGCTGTACGACCTCAGTTTGCGTTCCCAACATTCTAGCTCGTGCGTTCGTGCAGATCTGTAAAAATTTTCCTGATTCTCATCGTGAATGTCTTTTTCTAGAACGTAGGTCTTTCTTATCTGTATCTTGCATGGTCATGTTATCCAGTATATCAACCCCATCATCTATGATGCAGATTGTGAGTGTTTACTGCACAGTTCTCGCATACCAGACATTGACAGACTTCACTCTGCATGCTTCCTTGGGTACACAGATTGTAAGCGATTTGTCAACCTCGTGCATGTACATTTGTCCGATGGTTATTTCAAGGAGGTCGGTAGTCATGGAACCATTTCACTTCTACTCCAGTCTCAGGATGTACTATTTCATGGCATCCCATCTAGGAAGTGAGTTGTTACTGACTTCCTGGTTTCACGACCATCTGACTGTCTGCATCTCGTGACCTTTCTAGATCGTGAGTCATCTTGAATTTTTTGCTGTATTTCTCGCACTACATCCGTATCGTGTCCTTCGTAGTTCGTGAGTCATTGGAATTTTTTTCGTGGGTGTTTCGCACACTAAGATCCCGTCTAGAAAGTGGGTCGCATCTCCTTCGTGTTTGTACATCACCTTAAGTTGTCGCTTCTTACATAGGAGGTAAAGTGGTTGTCCAGTTTACGTTTTCGTTAGTATCTTATTGTATTTCTTGTCCCATCTCATAGCTTGTGCGTTCTCATTTATCTCGCATTCTCAATGCCTTCTCAGAGCTGCTATTCGGCTCGTCATGGCCCATATAGGATGTGAGTGAAATCTGGTACATCCCCGCATTACTGTTATGAACCCTGCATAGGCTGTGAGTGCTTTATGACTGCTTTCGAGATCTATACCACGCTCTTCAATTACCTTGTAACCTGATAGAAAGTGAGCAGTTGTCCACCTCGATGATCCTCTGATAAGTTGACAACACTGTTATCCCATAGAATGAAGCAATCAACGTACTCAAGACCACCCACCAAGACGAGATTACGACTCTCCGATCCGCTCTAGAGACCGCGCAGAGGCAAGCGGAGATATACCAAGCTGAACACGGTGCTGAGGTTGCTCGTCTCCAAGCGTAAAGCTTCTAACTTGCAGTCTGTGCTAGGTGCTCTGAAAATGGAGGTGGCCGAAGAAAAACAGAAGTTGTCTGTGGGCATCGCTGATTTCAATCAATGGATGTGCAAGAGCTCCACTGACATAGACTCGAACACATTTGTTGCTGTTCCTGGATCTGATCCTGGCAGGCTTGCTTCTTCAAGTGATGCGCATCATGCGCTCGCTTACAATGCACTGCTAAAATTACGTTCCAAAAACTGGAACGCAGCGTACGATGATGCCAAGGAGGTTGGTCTCCGTCATCTCCATCTATTCTTCATCCACTAAACTAATCCACACGTCAAGTCTATCAGCGTGCAACCATCAGCCATGGGATACATCGCCCAGGCCATTGCACAAGTCGAAAAAGGAGACATTGAGCAGGCAATGGAGGAGTTCGACCTCGCATTCGGAAACTGCCATCCAGACGAGAGTAATGTGCTCTTACTCATCAAGGTTCGCGACCAATTTACATGATGTGTGTTCAACACTACTGAGCACCTTCGTTTCCCAGTCCATGATCGCATCCATGGCCAATAAACATGACGCCGCGATTTCGCGTGTCCACGATCTGATCCGCATCTCCAAGGATGATGAGATGACATATTGTTGCACTCAGGTATTTCTTATGAGATCGGACCAGACCTACCCATGATGAGATATTGCATAGGTCATCGGGAAAATGTATTTTATGCAAGGACACTATGCTCAGGCGGTGCAGTCGCTCGAACGAGGACAGAGCCTCGTCTCATCCTGTGCTGGCAATGACCTGGGGACGATTTCACTCCAAATCGTAAGTTTTTCTGTGAGACTCTCGTTACATGTGCTAACTCGTCGGATGAGATATTTGGGCGTAGATTCTTTGGTGGAGATGAGCTTCGGATCATGGCGCACAGGCGCCACTGTGAAGACCTGTATGATTCGAATCACTTCGAAAAGGCGGCGGAGGCACTTCTCGGATTGGTCAATTCCTTATCCGAGGAGATAAGTGCGAGTAGAACGCTAGCAGAGTGGGTTCAGGGTGAGTATTGATACGCAGATTTCGTAGCAATGGTCAATGTTTGCACGTAGATTTCAAGAACAAATGTCTCGAGAAGCTTGCAGCGCTTGCTGATGCAGCTCTCGCTTCTGAGAGGCACGACGATGCGATTGCACAGTACACCTCTGTGTTATCTCTCGATCCCATCAACCAGGTGGATATCCTCGTCAAGCGGAGCAAGGCGAGAGCCTCAAGAAAGCTGTGGGCGGATGCCCTGTCCGATGCAAACGAGGTATACGACTCTCGCGTGATTCGCGTCCTTGGAT
>JBBPMC010001393.1:0-11209 GCA_038090115.1 Strobilomyces echinocephalus | reverse complement strand
CAACCGTACTGTATCCAGCTCCACTGTGGCGAATGAGTGGAATCCTAGTAGCCACGTATAGGCCAGAATATGGACGCACACTGGTTGATCGATCCACACGTAGTCGGCGACAGTGGACCATGCATACTGATTTTGGACGGCAGAATAATTACTCAAGAGGTGAACAGGGCCGTTCTAAACAAAACATGTGAACACGAAGCTGAGCGACCATGAGACGAAATTGGAGACGAACCTCGAACAGGAGTCCAAACAGGCTAGAACCTCCCGGGCTGCATAAAACGCGGGCATTAGCTGCTAACCGGATGCGGGTTCGTGGACTCACCCCCCATTTAGCCAGATTCCCCAAGGCTCACTGGAGTTGGCAGTGAACGAGCCGTTCGAAGACTCGAACCCCCAAAAGAACAGGGTATTGTTCGGATGTCCCGCTCTCTGAACGGGTATATTTCCAGCCCAGTTCCGAGCGAGGGGCCACGTCACGTTTGGCAGGTTGTCCGTCACCTGGTAGTCTGGGAGAACATCTACGAGGTCTGAGAAAGAGTTGATCATGTTTCAACACACATTTCTGCCATTCCGGACTATAAGCGTCCGTCGGTATTCCAGGATACGGGTGGGGCCAGCTGGGGTTGGTTGTCTGCGCGAATGTGACCGGAGAGAACGACGCAGACAACAGAAGAACGGCGTATGATGCCCAAGTCATGACAGGCGAGGAATAACCGGCGAGGAAAACACGAGGCTACTCTCTTGCACGCGCGCGTTTAAAAGGTCGTCGTGAAGCTGCGGTATGCGATGATTGAGCGCCATCTCGGTTAAGTAAGTAAGTCCCCTCCAAAGGCACGAGAAATTCGAACAAAAGAGTGCGGGCCGGCCCGGGATGGAGCTGGGCTGGGTCAGCGGACTTTGTACAAAGAGTGTTCCGAACTCCTGTCGACTGAGCCCAGTTCAAGATCCGAGAGCCATCCTGTGTCCAGTCAACACGTCAATTGTGCTGGGGCTAGTAATGAATGAATTCTGGTTGACACTGGTGTGTATGTATTCACATGCAATGCATTTCGATTCTCGAAACAGCTACTGTTCCATGATTTACTCTGGAAAAAAATTACCCGGTGCCCTTGTCTATCACATCCTCGTCAACTACAGTCGGGAATCTGCCACCTTCATTGCTTACCAGTGACAGTAACTGTTTTTTTCTAGTGAGCTCAATGCACACATCACTTGGTCGTCGACTGCCATTCACTCCTGAAAGGACACGTTGCGCCCGGCTGGTCCGTGGGAGTGGTCCTCGCTACTGGTCTTAGTCGCCGAGGAGGAAGCTCCGAGCTCGTCGTGCACCACGTCCCTGCTGGCCTAGCTCCAGTTCGACGTGCCTACTCCCGACGTACAGCGGCGTGGTAGCTCCCTAAACAGCGAAGGGCGGCGGTCGGGGTGCGGTGCCCCCTGACGAGAGCTTCCGCCGGCTCGAAACCGCTACCTATCCCGCACCTCTACCCGTCACTGCGCGTGCCGTATCCCTCGTGGAGCCCGACGCGCAAACGGGATTGACAGCCCCGGAACCTCTCCCACCATGCACTAGGACCCTGAAGGGGTCCTGGTCCGTCGACACTATCGAGTTCGGTTTCAAGTTACACATATTTCGCTACACTAACTTGTTTACAAGCCAATTTTACTGAGATGCGAACAAACACCTGCCATACCGTAGTGATACAACTGGCTTCCCGGTCTTGTCACCAATAACATGGGCCCTGACCCCCCTCACTCAAGAAACAGATTGACCAGTGCTCTGACATGCACTCACAAAGTCGAGCCATTGTCGTACCTTCTCACGACTACGTTTTTGATCACGTAGTTCTGCTACCTTATTCTGTCTCTCCAATCCTGCAGCTACCTCTTCGGGCGGAATGCCGTTCAGCAGCATCGGCAGGAAACGCATATGATCCATGGTTCTCAGTAAATCTGCTGATGCAACCTCAGTGAATGTTTCCCTCACTTCCTCTTCGCTCGACGGTTCCAAATCAAGGTCATTGTCATCTGACTCAACTCCAGATTTGTCGTCGTCGAGATGGGGGATGGAAGGAGGGTACTTTCGCTTGGCCGGGACTGGACGGAAATCAGTTTGGAAGTATTCCTCCAACTTGGCATGCAGAGAATCGGACTTCCAGTGTTTGGCGACAGCAGCCCCGTACATGAAGTCAAGCAGGATGCTTGGCGGGAAGTCACGGGACCAATCAGCGTCAACGTCATGTTGTGGAATTATCGAGTCTGTTCTTCCCTCAGGTGGTTTGATATACTGCAACGTCGTCCGGTTATCTGGAATGGGACCTTCCACCACCTGAGGAACGTCGGCGGGTAGCATCGCAAAATTAGGAGTCTGATAATGGTGCACGTTAGAGAGTGAGGAGCGTGATTCTTGACGTACCTTGAGGAATCCAATTGCAGCCCTGCCGAACATTGTATGCAGGTCTTTGCGCAGAAGAATTCCGTTTTCGATGGAGCTGATGCCCGCTTGAAGAGGTGGTAGTTCATCGTATAAGCTGGCGCGGTCATCAACAATAAATAAAATGTACTAAGAAAAAAAAGTAAGTGGCACTCAAGGCTGCAAAGATCAGATTGCCATACATCATCGCCTTTGCTCCTGGGTATTATATGCGCCGCATCGCAGTAATCCAGTGGAAGCCTCGAGAAAACGCATCTCACATCGCGTCTAGCAATTTCATCACGGAAACTAGATTTTCGGGGAGTGATTGCGGTTGACGTGAGACGGTCATTGACTACTTTGAAGTCGACTAAATGGTATTTATCTATTATTGTTAGAAGATATCGGTAAAGCAGGAAGCACAAGCTTACTGTCTGGAATATAAAAATATTTGTCGGCGAGGTCGTCGAAGGTGGTATTCTGATAGTTGACGATCCCATCCTTCCCTTCGGTAGTGGAGAGATGGCCCTTGGCGCCGCATACAGCAAAGGTGGCAAAGCGAAGCCACTTAAGAGGGCGAAGGGTAAATCTTTTGATATCTTCGTTCGGGATAGTGAGAGCGTGGATCCATTGTCTCGTACCTTGGTCCGGGGCAGTGGGCAGGTGGATCTCAACCTTACTCGCCATGACGTATGTTGAGAGTGCTGGTCACGCTGTCACATGTCATGTTACAGTTCTCCGGCCCCGTGTCAACAGTCAAGACCCACTGGTAGCCTCCCCAGAGTATATAACGACGACTAGCTGTCGCCAGCCATTTGCCGGTGAATGGTTAGCTGAGGCTAACCGGGTCTCGGCTATGTTGGTTGAACCGACATAGCCGAGCCACCTTCCTAATCGAAAGTGAAATTTTGACCTCCATCATCAATCACTCAAACGAGCCCGGCGGCTTCAGCCTAAATGGCCCATCAGACGGGAGCTACACACATTGCTGACAGCTGTGTAAGTAGTGAGCCGACGTTTTGATACTTCTTCCCATCAGATGCACCCAGCATCCTGATTCCTGAGTCTGGCAGCACTACCGCAAACTGGGACGTGGATTCAGATCTACATGTTTTACTGTCTGTTTTTTTTTTTTTGCGAGTTGAGCTCGCTGGGTCACCCTGTTTGAAAGGATCGGAAGGCAGATCTCCGATGTTCCCCCGCTGTCATGCGCAAGACTGCCACTCCACCCATCCATGCTCATTGCTCTCCATTTCGTCTCGTGTATTTGGCACAAGGTCGGGTATGTTCGATGATCCCCATCTAGAGTCGTTACTGTTTGGTAGTTTTGACTAGCATCGCCCTCTCCTGTCTCAACTTTCTATCCGGCTCTTGCTATCTCCATTTTGGACCGCAGGATCGAGTGCTTCTATTTCCGCTCCTGGCGGCATCGATGTGGCAACCATTGGGAGATTCTTCATTCACCCAGCTGGCCGGTCCAGTTTTCCACTGACGCAGGACTGGTTTGCAACTGTCGTTTTTTTAATAGTACAGGGGCGAGCAGCTGCGAGAACCCCTCGATGTGGGCTTCACAGATCGCCGAAAACCAAAACGCGTGCTCCGAGTTATGCTCCACGACGAGGTTGTGTGCGATCTCGTGCGCGAGCGTCAAGAACCTGATGCGAGCGCGTTAGCCGCGGTCGCGTGAGACCAGCGAAACGGGGACGCACCAAGACGACATCGCCCGATGCGCGTCGCCCTTCTTGACGTCCTGGTAATCTGTTCGGGGGGGGGGAGCCCGTCAGCCGGCACGGACCGTCGTCTCACGTCGCGACTCACGCCAAGCTTCAAAATAGCGCAGATTGAGATATAGCACTCCTTTACAGTTGAACGCGATGCACCCCGCGGAGACGTCGTAGAACACGTGCACCGAGTCCGCACGGAGGCCGTACAGCGCTGCGATCGGAGTGATGGTGCGCACGAAGAGCGCGAGTGGCTCGCGCATGCGCTCCATGAACGTGTCGACGTTCGGGACGCCTGTTAAAAACGCTCAGCGCGCGCTCGGTCACGTACGTATCGTCGAGAGGGGCGTCACCTTGGCCGACCCAGACCTGCACGTCCTCCGTTTTCCCTGGGCGCCTTTTTTAGCCAGAGAGCGAGAGACGACAGGGGTACTTACCGACGGGTCGTAGATCGCCGATAGGTTCGGTGACGTCGCAGTAGCCGCTGTTCAAGAACTTGATCACATCCACTTGGTCATGACAGGGAGGCGGTCTCCGTTCGCAGGCGTGGCACGCTTTGATCGCTCGCTCGACGTTGTTCCCTGTTCGAGGGGTTAGGAGAGGCCCTGCTCGAATTGCATCACTCACGTATGTAACTCCGAGGCAACACCTGACGAGGGCTCCTGCGAGCCAACATCGACGTGAGTGAACAGGTTGGTGTGGGCGGGTCGAGCTTACCAGGGAGATGGCGGAAGTACCGTGGTCGGACCGCTGGAGTGCTCGGTCTTCGATGCGACGCTGTCGACTACGACGCGGAACACATCGCTAACTTTGTTCACGACGTTGGTGACCGCAAGAGGGACTGCCGACGTCAGTGGGACGGATGCGGTCTCGCTCCCTCCAAGCAAGCGGGCGTGTTTCGCAGAGGACGTGACAGTGGCAGGACCAAGCTCTGTCTCCGCCGCAGCATCTTGAGCCGGAAGACAAGTCGAAGAGAGGCTGGACTTGTCTGGTTTGACTGCGCGGCTGGGATGCCCCATGCACGCAGGCGGTGTGTCGTTGAACTGCTTGTGTTTAAGCACTTGATCAACTGTTTCACAGCACGTTCGTCAGAGTCCCACTTTCGCTTTCGACGAACCGAACTAACCCTCGTAGCCTCTTCGCTTCAAAACGTCGAGCTCCTCCGAAAGAATGGTGGTAAGGAGCAGCGCGTCGCTGAGGTTCACAGTCCCAAACAACACTCGACACAGGGAAACAGCGATCCTTTTCACCTATGTAAGCACGCGAGAAGACCGGGCAAAGTCGCGAACCACAGAAACGCACTCGTACATATCTTTCTTCGCGCTGCGAGAAAGCCAGACTTCTATCCTTCCTTGATCCAACTTCGCTGTTGCCCAGACGACCCGGTCTCTTGTGATCTTCTTCAACTTGTTGCTTTCCACAGTGAGGGTGGTAGAGATGGACAGATGCTCCCAGATCCGAACGGAAATATCGTCCTTGCCAGGAGACCAAGACGCCGAGGCTCCTGTTTGCTGATGCGGATAGTGGTGAAGGAAAAGGGAGAGTCTCCGGAGAACCCGTGCTCGGAATTCGGAAGCAACCTTTAAATCTGACATTTCACCGGAGCCATGGCACTGATATCCAACGACGGTGCTAAGACGTCTGCACCCCAGCAACGCATAGAATTCTAGCAGGTTCGATAAGTAAAACTTTCAAGACACTCCGACTCAGCCTCACCTTCGAGTTCGAGAGCCACGTCTTTTGGCGTAGTGACGAGTGAGTCGTCGAAGAGTTGGTAGGCATCTATATCGTCGACGATGACGATTTCACTGGGCTTCCACAACGAATAGGTGTACTCCCATCCGTCTGTGCTTGCGGTTTTCTCACGTCGCATACCAAGTAAAATAGGACTGAACCTCATCTTGCTCAAAGTGCCATTAGGAATGCGGGTATGCCGGAGGGCGAGTTCGCGCAACTCTTTCAAGAACCTGGGTTCTCGATGATTAGTTAGAAGCCCAGGCGTATGGCTGTGCTTACCTTTCGCGGCCTTCCGCGAGCTGATAAAACCTTTTAGGGTCGTTGAGCAGGCATTCTGCGATATCTTTTTCGGAGGGCTCATTTTTGGCGCCACAAGCGTCCAAAAAGCGATTGGCCACGGCACCAAAATTTACAAAGTGAAAGAGTTTCGAGTAAAAATCGTCCTTGGCGCTCCTTCCTAAGTAACATTGGGCAGGAGTTAAGTGTTCCTGGTTCCCGGAAAATGTCTTCGGAACGATTCGCAACCGGGAGAGCGTATCGAGCTCGTCTTGTTTAAAGCCTGAAACAACGTCAAGAAATCGACAGGACCGAGGAGAGAAGATTACATACTCGAAATGTGTTCTGACAAAATTTGAAACCACTGACGAGCGACTTCTTCATTGGAAGGAGGCCCTGTCTCCAATAACTGAAGAAGCGATGAAGAAGGTGGATGACGCTGTACACCTAGTTCTTTGATGACATGTTCCCAGTTCGCGTGGACATGTCGTATGACAGCAAACCCGAATATTTTCCACTGATGATCCAGGAAAACCTAAGACGAAGCATTGATGAGGATGGAGATCGACGGTCAAGGAAATGCTAATACATTCCCCAGCTTTTCAAGACAGGGACCGCTCGTCTTCTCCGCAGGAATAAAGGCGATATCTCGAAAGCTGTCGGGACTATAATCCGAATATACCGATCGAAGGTTGTCACACAAATATGTGAAGGCACTTGTCCTGACCGCCGTATCCGACGACGAACATAAGGACATGACCACCTCCAGGGGTGGGTGGCGGCGCAAACCGAGACGATACAGGAGTTCGGCTACAAAGGCAGACCTTAGTCAAATTCCGAGCGTGAAATTAACGGATTACCTTGAGGTGACGAATCCCGCCATTTTGACCTCTCTCCCCACTCGATCAAAGGTAAATGAAGTTGTCGGAAACTGTCCAGTGGTGGATAGAGTTCGTCCGCACGGAAATGCCCGCTCTCGGCACCTTCCCTTTCGAAAGCGTGGGCGGTTTTCAGCTCAGAAATATCTGCTGGGGTAAGGGTATCGGCCACTTGGACGAGATAGTCGATCAGATCGGACGTCCTCCATTTCCTTGTTTCTATCATCCTGGCACCAAATGATTGAACGAACGGATCGAAAAGGCCGCATATCGACTTACTGCGTCAAGAGTAATCGAGGGGGGAGATGTTGCTGAACTCCTAATGCTATAAGGAGCTGCTCCATTTCAACGGTGATTGCATGGCTAGATGGGAGCCGGACTACCGGGAGACATAGATCATTGAATGCAGCGATGTTCAAGCTAGGAAGATAGGAATCCTCTGGACGATATAAGTCGCGCAGTACTGGAATACACGTCTTGTTCGCGAACACAGACTTGGCTAAACGACGTATCTCGTCCGAGGACGACCATGCCAAGGAAATGGAGCGGAGTACGCGCTCTGCCCATTCGACCGACTTGACAAAGTCATATTCTGGATTTACAGATCTGATCCCTGGATCTGAAACGTGTTGGAGCCAGTCGGCGATTGTAAACTCCCGCCAGCCGAATATCGCGAGGTTGTCTGGAGCGAAGTGTCTGGCGACTTTACGGGGTAAGAGGTAGGGGGGTAGAGGTCCATCTGACGGAATGTGGGTCCCCAGACCATCGGAATTGATGAAGTTATGGATAGTGCATAGCTGAGTCGTTGTTCCGTCTGCGCGCCGGAAGCAAGCCACTTGTAGCAATTCGGCTATGCCACCAATTGAGGCACGACGTACTTGCCACTCGAGGCAAGCAACGAGCTCCCCTTCATCGAGAGTATGTACACGCAACTCCTGTAAAACATCTTGCAGTATTATGGGTCGAATTTTATGCTTGTCTGGAAGCGCCTTGATGATGGACTGTCCTGCTTCTGTGACGTCTCGCGAAAGCATGGGCACATGTTTCAGGAACTTCTCGCAGAGCGGATCGAACGTTTTGATATCTGAAGCACAGCGAACCCCGACCGAGGAGAGAAACCTTAGAGGTAAAGTAGAACATGCATAGAATGAGTGCTGCAGCTGCCGTGCAACCTTTGGAGATGGCGTGGATGGGTGAAAGGTGAAGAATTTAAGAACGTGAATGAAGCGCTGGAGCACCTTGTCCTGCGATTGCTGAGAATTAGGGGCATTTCTGCATTCAGCCGCTCCCTCCCACGCCGCGTGGATAGCGGAGAGTTCCAGCTCATAAACGGCGCGAGCCAAGAAACCTCCAACATATAGCAGTTCACGATTCCAGACTACGCAAGCAAGTAACCAAGATTTAGCATGCATCTTTCGGAAATATATCAAGAGACATACTAGAAATGTTCCTGTCACTTGGGTCTGGTGAGCATTCGCAGTCCACGACAACACTGAGCAAAATGGCATACACTAGATCTATCGATTCACGCTCGACAGTGGGGATAAAGGCCGATTCCATGTGACCGCCAATTCCTGTCGTTTGGCTAGTGGAGTGACCCTGAAAAATATCAGTAAATGTGGGTGGATGGAAACATGGCACGAACAATAAAAATCCTCGGATGTTGTGCCCTAATGGTGAATCAGTCAAAATGCTCGCAGATACCATAATCACGGACTTGGTCAAATCGGCCCGTAGCCCTTGGAATATAGACATAAGAGTCGGGATCTCTTGACTCACGCAGCTCGTGTCATAATCGTCCTTGTCTGTCTGAAAGTGGCTGATCTCTAAATGCTTGACGTGCACGACAGAAAGGACTCACATATACAAGGCTATACTTGAGTCTGGAAGGCGGTTTCTTGGCTGTACACCGGATCAGCTCTCTCTCGAGTTTCCCATTCACCTTGACATCCACCTCTGCAGTGAATACAGTCAGATGTAGCTGGCCAGTATAGACAGGTGTAGGGTTTATGCTTTGCAATGTAAATGCGGCAGTATCGGATAGCGACAAAGTCGCGCAGGAAAATTCACACTTCTCGCAGGATTCCTGAGTATCTGTAGAAGATGTTGCCTGAGTCCCAATTGAGACTTCAGCTTGAATCGCGAAACCTAGATGGATATTAAATCAGGTGTGCATTTCATGGCTCAATCAAAGCCTACGATGACGCCGGATCCCATCCACAGCAAGTAATTTCTCGGGGCTATCGTGCTCCATTGTAATGGGAAGGCCCACAGTTTCAGTGAGCTCAGGCAGCTTCCTGATGCGTCCAATGCGATGCTCGTCGAAAAAAACTTGAACGTCTTTCAGGTGTGTCATGAAAGTAATTGATGTCGCGAGGAATCTCATAAATTCGATTCCAGGCGGCATATGGCCAGACTCTCGTAAGGGAATTTCGAATGTTGTCCACGAAGAAGGCGCTTCTTCCGAAGGAAGATTCCCCTGACGGACAAATAGCTAACTCGGAAATGAGGAAGACGCCTGGGCACATTAGCGATCCCATCAAGTACCTGGTCCTTGCCGTCTTTCCAGTAAAATTGCATACCATATCCTGTGAGATCAACCTGATTTCGCATTGCGCTCACACCAAAATGAAAACAAAACATACCCCCACTCGACACGAACGGACTGTCAGTGACAGAAAATAAACAGTAAAAACCTTCAGAAAACAATCAACCAAACGATTGTGTTCATAACAGCAGTTGACTTACCGACACCGAATGCGCCGACTTTCATTGGATCGGGATTACCCTCGGCTGGATGAAGAAAAGTTGTCAGTCAGGTGCATCGAGACGCAATTAACGCACCAATTCTCGCGAGTCTCTTCCAGTCCTGGGGTGTGAACGGTTTCCCGTCATTTCTGAAGGTCCACCGGACAACCTCGCCAAAAGACATGTCAGGCCAAAAGCTTCAGGACAGGCGGAGAAATATAATCTTACATCAGAAGTCTTCAGATCAGTTGGAAGTGTCAAATGGGTTTCTGCTTCTCTAGACCCGACGGTTTCAAAGTGAATCTCGACCGTGGATGACTGTGCATCATCGGAGTTCTGAAGAAGTTCCCGGAACACTAACAGAGCCGAGATACTTAGGAAGAATACCAAGAGAAACCTCAGAATGAATTCTTACGCGTGAACTCGCCAGGATAGCGCGCGAGGACTTTGGGAATCAATGCACGCTGGTTAACCTCGGCCGGTTTGCCTTCTTCAGCCAGCCACTGACAGATCCGGGCGATGAGGTTGGAAACAACGCGGACTAACAAGGTGACGTACCGAAGCTTTGTAGTGTTCAGACATTCGGTTCAACGTGGTTGGGATGGGGGCATTGATAGAAATCATTGGCTTACTTCGTGGGATGGTCCAGGTCTCCTTCCCAGGGTTATGACGCCCACAGCAAGCCCTGCTCCAATCACAACGCCATCATGCCGTTCCTGTGTTCAATGATCACTTGTGGTGTAAGTAGTACAGCCATGTGCAAACAAAGGTAAACGCAGGTTCAGCGCCGAAGTGGCCTTGGGCTCTATCGTTATCAGTACGATCGTTTGGATGAGGTTTCCCTTACCAATTCTCTGCACTGGTTAGGGCATGGTTGTCGCATGGCGGTTGAGGATGGAGGGTCCGCATCATGCAATGTATGGGAAGCAGCCACGAGCAACTTCAATTCCCGTGTTGCCAGCCTTCTAGAATTCTAGAAACTGCCAGTTCGGATGCACCGTCACAAAAGGGGACGCACAACCCTCAAGCCCATGTCTCGAATACATCTCAATCTCGACCATTCCGAGGGTTGTGGTCTTGAAGCAAACCCATCAACGGCACATTTGAGCTCACAGTGGGATCAGAGTGCTACTAAAGTAAGCTGTCGGACTTTGGCCTGTCTATCCGATACCTGAAACCCGGGACCCTCTCTGCCAGTTGATCACTCCTACTAGCCACCTATGCACCTCCCGGAGGCCGCCTTTGACGCGGTTCTGCCGCTCTCGTGGGTAAGTCCTGACGTTCCCTCTCCCGTTCTCTCCTTCAGGACCCGTTCCCAGACCCCAACGAGGGGAAACGACATCCCTCCGTACGCAGTCCCGCTTGGCGAAGGGCCCAATGGCCCTTTATACATCGCCCGGGGTTCACTTGGGGTGATTCATTCCATCGATGAGTCGATC